>JANHGO010003359.1:0-27339 GCA_024606505.1 Aquila spilogaster | reverse complement strand
TCTATAAATCAAAAACCCATTTCACTTAGGGCTACAATTAAACAGAGGAAATCAAAGACTAACTTCTAAGCAAGTCTCGCTATTAATCACGGGATGAACTAGTAGTACAACTACTTTTACTACAGTTTCTTTGTGCCTGAGAACTACATTCTAATCTAAAGCTTGAACTCTTTAGAAGACTGTGCCACAGATGAGAAAAATTAAATAAAGGTATAGTTAATGGTACAGCACTGCATGCTATTGAAGATGTAAGACAAAAAATGAAGCACGCTGACTTCTGCAGTAAATCCCCCCCAAAAAGCAACCCTGAATTGCTTGTGACAATACAATCAATCAAGGTTATTCATGGAAGGCTCTCTCACCTTCTGACACAACAGAAGCCTGGTAAAAACTACAGCTCGAGCAATGTTTGCCCTAATGCGGTGCTACTGGAAAGGCAGCTACTTCGGGCCTGATGCTGCAATTTACAGGGGTTATTGGGCCCTGTCACAGTCACGTCTTCTACTTTATGCCTCTGAACAATTCTTCTTCTTCACCTTTTAAAAGAATAACTTACGAAGAGTAATTGAGTTCAACATCAACATTTGAATTTAGAACATGACATGCAACACAAAATACTCAGAAAAATGAAACTACGTGGGACACATGAACTTAGGACTTCTCTGTTTTTTCAAACTTGAAGTCTAAACGATACTTCTTCATTTTCTAAAAAGAGAAAAAATCCAACCTAATTGCTACACAAAGTGAAATATGCACTCCTAAGTCACTGAAATACACATTTCATCAAGCCTTCCTGAATTTCTTTCCTTTGTCTTTCTCTTTCAAACAAGTTTCCAATGTCTTCACGGTTTTTGCATCTTCAGTGCCCAGATATTTCAGGGGATCATTTTCATGTCATAACATACACCACAAAGGAATTTGTCTAAGTCACCGCATTATCTGCAGCTGTACACTGACAGTAAGAATAAGAAATAATAGCAACTGAATCACAAACCATACGCTCGAAATGAAAATTGACTTCTAGTCAAACACATTTTGTACTGTGCACATCCTATGCTAAAGACGAACCTTGCCCTGATTGTGAGGTAAAACTAAAATATAAAAATTCCCTTTTTTTTTTTTTTAAATTTCAGAAGGCTTCTTACAAAAACAAGATGAAAAACTAACAGAACAACAAGATCCTTCCTGACGCTGAACTGCTATTTGAATACTGTGCTTCGGTAAAACGCCAATAGGAAAACTGTCACCTCCTAGAAGAAATATCAAAGTAAGCAATTGACTCAGCATAGAGCACTGACTGAAACACTGTTTTACTGTTTACTTTCTTCCTAGCTAAGATTTCTAATGTATTTGCAGATCCCTTTATCTCTGACAACGAGCTCCGGAAGCAATCAACATCCCTGTTTCTCAAAAAGTGCATTCAAAACATGTCAGATGGTCTGTGATACGGTGAGTTCTCAGGTCTTTGCTTCAGCACGGTGAAACCTGCTCATCATTTTGAGCACAACCTACACCTAACTGAAGGGAAGGAGAACTTTTAATTTTTCCTATGCATCAGGCAAAGGCAGGCACGGGCTGCAGAGGAGACGCACAAGCCAGAACAGTTACAGTAGCCGTAACATCCTTGCCTTCCAGTAATTTTGGGAAGACTGGATCTATGAATTGATGTAAAGTGTGAAGAAAGAAAGAGTGGTAAAACCCCAAAAAAACAAACAGCTTGGAAATTTCACACAAACAGTATGAATGAAGTGGAGCACTCACAGAGGATTACTAGGGAACATTTCAGAAAACCCTGATATTGGCCCCCTCTATTTTGACTTCTGGTTCAAAGCACTGTTTTTTGCACAATTCTCACCAGTTGCAGATGAGAGGAGAAGCAGTGGTAGGAGACACAGAGGACGAAGAAACCATATAGCCTGGAAAACATGGTGATAGTTCTACTTATGAACTCTACTAGACTACCAGTGGATGCAGAAGTAAGTCCAAGGCATGCACACTGCACAATTTGATTGTCACATGCACACAAATTAAAAACATGAGAGGAAAAAAAGCATTTTTACAGTCCTAACTAAAGCAGAGTTGGTCTTCCACAGCGATGGAAGCAGCAGAGCTCGGGCTGGCTTGAAGCTGCCCACATGGTGGAACCAGTGTGTCTCCCCTCTTTCGGTCTCATTGCTGCTAACTTCCCAACGTCACATGTTGCCTGCATGCCCAGGGCACTCTCTGTGTAGCTGGGCCTTGATGACAGCGAAATCTGCAGGCAGGGCAGCTGAGAAAGCCTGCTCACACCTGAGCTGACTGTAGCCTGCTACATAATGCCAATACTGCAGAAACTAGGTATGCTTACATATCCTCTGGAAACGAAACACTTACGGTACTGAGGAGAGGCCGCTGTAGAAAAATAAAAAGAGGAATAAAACCTAAACTCAACAACATTCAGGCAGGCATCAGGATAAAGGCAATGGTATTCTTAGAGAAAAACAGCAAAAAAACCCCAAAAATCTAAAATGTTTGAGTGCCGTTATTTTTTAAGTTCCCTCTCAGTTTGCTGTTCTGCAGGGAGCACACGAAATGCTATCATTTGTAAGTTTTTGTTTCCATGGTCCTTGTTCAGTATTCTGTAAAGTTTCCTGTTTTTTTCTTTTTTTTCCTCTTTTAAGTCAATGGCCTAATTAATTTCCCTATACTATTTTAAGGCGCACTAGACTTTAATTACTTGTACAGCAGAATCCTAAACTGTAAGGGTAATAGCCAGGCAATTTCACTGCACCTTCCTGTGAGCTACTCTGATCAGACAGGGACTTGGACATGGGCTATTTCTACACAGATGCTGCCTGTGTTACAATCTCTATTAATTACGAATGGACAAAACAGAATGAGTAACATGAAAGGTGGAGGCAAATGAAAGAAACACCACAGCAAGTAAGCAACGGCAGCACATAGCCTTCCACTCTGGTACTGAATTGTGGGAGGCAGAGGAACCTCCTCCTACAGGTCCAAGCAAAAGCCTCCACTCAAAGGAAGTGGAGGACTGGAACAGCAGCTGCAGAACAGACCAAGACACAAGATGCAGCCTTGTGCAAAGCGGTATTTAACCCCTCAGATTCTGTAAGCACTGCCTTACAAAACAGTACACAACTCTCCCCTCCTCAGCCTGTTTATTCAGATCTCAGCAGTTTCTCACAAAAGAAATCTCACGCCCAACATCCAAGTTACCTCCAGCCTCCGAGCAGAAGGTGCTCAGCCAGAGGAGGAGGAAACTTGAGGTGGCTCCCACTGCTGCACCCGAGGCTGAGTGTAAAAGTATCTCCCAGCTTCTTACTATTCTCCCAGACAAGGGCAATGCAACTCACACATACCTTATTGAGGCCTAGTTTCTGGACAAAAGCATATCTAAGAGACATATTTCACAAATCAAATGATATTATATTAAAAGGGCAGCAGAGAAACTAGACAAACTCTTTGGTCTGCAGCTTCTACTGATCGTAAAGAGTTAATCCCATTGAAATTAGTGACACAAAATTACTCTTCCTGCTGTCTTTCTCCCAGAGGCTATTCCAGAAGTAGTTCATGGCACATAAAGGACAGAGGGAAGCTGCGTGCTATCTGAAGCATTTTGAGTGGGACTTCAGCTCTATGTTGGCCTTGAACCAGTTATCTGCAGAGAGCTGAAATTCACTATGCAAAGAATGGCTTTCCTTTTTAAAATTGCCATTAGATGTAATACCAACCAGACAGCGATAAGAATAGCCATTGATCATTGGAAAAACTTCATTATAAACATCTCTCAAAAATACTCATACAGAGTTTTAACAAAGCCAACAAGTGCAGTGCCCAAGTAATTTTTCACCTTCTCTTAACGCTAATAGAATTGCGAGACTTTGTATTTGTTCCTCCACTATTTGCAATTCTCAAACTACTAAGCACAATTAAGACGTAGGCTTGAATTCTCACAGATGGATCTCCAGGAAAGCTTGCTAGTGCTTATTCCTGTACCTTTAATTCATCTGTATTTTGGGTTAGATGGTGTCTGAGGAGGAACACACGGATGACATATGAAGCTAGGAAATTCAAGGACGTGACGCCCACTGCCTCAGTCTCTTCTCCCTGTGAATTCTGGAGCAGCACCATGTGTGTGCATGCCCTTTAACACACTCAGCTCAGCAGGAAGCAAAAGTTAAAAGGCTTATAGCAATTATTTTGACAATAACGGAATTGTGCTTCTGTGTACAACCCAGAACTTCACATAGGTGTAAGGTAGTCATATCCAACCAACCGTAAAAGATGTATACATTTTGGGAAGATAATTATGTTCACACTAAGTTCATTCTAATTTGTTAAAACCAATTGCAAGAGGTGGACTCCTCATGGTGTTAATGCTGTTTTTCTTTTTAAATCCCTAGATGAGATAAAGTAGATCAACTTCTGTGCTCACCTGACTTCTGTATCGGCCTGCTTTACATACAACCACCTTTCAGTCCGCTTTTCTCTCCGACATCAGCCCTTTCTCTGGACAAAACCCAGGAAAAAACTCTAGTTCACCTTGTTCTCTACTGGCTATATCTGCAGCCAAGTGCTATTCTTTGTCTGCTTGCCTTCAGCCATGCTAAGTTTTGACTCCTGGAAGTGTATTGGAGCAAAAAATACAAACTCATGAAAGATACCACTTTTATCCTGTTAAGTATGACCTCCTGAGAGCATTCTGTATCATACAGAAGGAAGTAACTGCCACTCTAAACAAATAGTAATTAACATCTTAAATGTGTACACCTGAATACTGTATATTCAACTTCAGTTTTAGCTACACCAAGTAGGTTTGTGCCCATACAAAAACATGAGTCTCATACGTGAAACAGACATATACTGTAGAGCAGATTATATTTTAAATGAAATAATTTTACAGAGATACTCAGAAGACACCAAGGAGACAGTAGAAATAATTGTTTTAGTATCATTTAAAATGTAAATGTTATGTAATATGTAATTTAAATGTAAATCTGTGCCTTAAACCTTCAATCCATCAGTGTAAATCTCCAGTTAAGAAACAAAATTTCCATGTGATCATGTTAATTCCTCCTTCTATAATAATTAAAGAATAAGAAATGTATAACCTTCCATTAAAAAGCTGGTAACTATCTTCATAACAGACTGAGTTGGAAAATTATTTAAAGACTGGTTACTAATAAAAGTAATGTAAATGGTTTATTCTTACACCCAAGCAACAGAGAAACTGTGCATTTCGTACTGCATTAAAAACAAAAACAAAATCCACGAAGAACCTCTAACAGCAGAATTTCTATGTGCATGCCCTTCGGACCCCTCTCTTACAGAGTTTCCATCCATTTTGGGATAACACAAGCAGTTTCTTCCCAGGCGTCTTGAAATTCATAAATGTATGCTGGAGTATGGAGAACACCAATGCTGTGTCCCTTTACATAGGAAAGTAAGCTTCTGACACTCCTCAGTTTAAACTAGACAAAGAAAGAAGGCAAAAAAGCTAACTGTGTAAGTCTGTAAGGTCACACAGAACTTAGTGTTCTTTAAATGTACTTTAAGAGTCATTCAAGTTCAAGCTTCCTGCATCAGGTTTTTAAATTAGCGTTGCTTCGGTTTAAGAGTACAATCCAAAAGGCTCTGATATCGGTGGGAGACTTTCCACTGACTCAGGACTGGACAGACTACTTCGTTTCCTATAGACAAATAAGACAATAAAACTCGTGCACCAAAATTAATAAAAATAATCTCTTTAAGACTCTCTTTAAGAAAAGAAAAAAAAGAAAAAAAGAACCTGCCAACTAGAAAAATAAATATGAAAAAAAAGGAAAAAAGGGAAAAATAAAGCATCTTATCAAAGAGTAAAATCTTTTCAAAATAACGCTTTTTGGATATACAAATGTTGAAGTCAATACACTGGAGTTGTTTGTGGATGAGAAGCAAAATAAATACAGCAAACAAAATCTCTTTGATGCAATCACACAGCTTTCCTACCCTTTTACATATTGAATTCCAACAAAAAGCAAGACTAATTCTGAAAAAGCTGCCAATGCATTTAAAAGTCTATGTCAAAGCTCTGTGCTTGTCCTGAACTGAATCAAGTAACTGTCTATCTAAAACACTAGAAATATTCGTAATTCTATGTTTATCACATCTTGTGGATAAAGCTATGGAAGCATTCATATTTTCATCTGCCAGAACGAAGTCCCTTCTATCACCCAGCCTATTGCAACTCGGTAAATACCAGTGACTGTGAGCAGCCTATTAGAAAAACATAATGCAACCTGTATCAAAAGTCAGCATTAAGCGTATCACCTCTACAGAAATCCCAAACTGACATCTCTCTCTGATGAATTAACTAAGATGTGAAGCATTCTGGCCTGCCACGACTGTAAATCACAAAATCACTACCATGTCTTTTCCTAAGCTACTCAAGTGTCACCGCCTGCCCCCCCTGCCAGCATTAAAATAGACAGACTCAATGGTGCTGTTTCTTGTTTCCTAGCTCTCTAGCTCAATTGGGTCCAGTGTCTCCTTTTATTTTGGAAATTACCTAAGACAAGGAAAAATAAAGAAAAGGGGAAAAAAAAGGAAAACAAGGCCCCTTTTAAATAATTCTTTTTTTTTTCCAATTTGGCATTCTAAAAATATTTGTCTGCAGTTACAAAAGCACGTGATCTCTTTTATTATTAAAACTGAAGACTCATTCTCCTACTGGAAATGCCCATTTACATTGACAAAAGAATTTCACGAGCCAAATGAATGCTACTGTAAACATATCTGTATGCAGGTATCTGAGTAAATGGGCAACGTGCAGAGAGCATACATCAGATTTAAACGGTTATAAAATATCAGTCAGCAATTCAGACATAATTAATCAGGGGCTATAGAATATTATGACCTAATTAATATTTAATAAAGGTATACTGGTTATTATAATAATTTTATTTTTCCTTGGCTCTTCTTCCTTCCCCTTTGCAAAATTTTCTATCAGCATCCAAAGCAATTTTCTCTCAGTTTAATCTATTTGTGTTTTAACACGTTTGAGAAGAGCCAGTCACTTTGAAACTCCAGGGAGAATGGACAGGAGGAGCTAAGTGTTTTCCTCGGCAGGTAACAGCAGGACATGAGAGCTGAAGTAAATACAAACTTATACATATAAAAATAAATAGGTAGCACATGCTACCTTAAATCCACGGACTCCTTCAAAAAAAGAAAAAAAACCATCAAAAACTGCCCTAATTTAAATAAAGAATGCAGAAGGTAATGCATCAACTATGTACCTAACAGGCACGCAACACTCACTTCTTTATTCATACAACACTCATTCAATGTTCTCAGTGAGAAGAAGCTCTCTGGAGGCTCTCCCTGTCCCTCTGCTCTCTCTCCTTTTTATGAAAAGATAAAAATAAAACTAATCATGATCAGTGCTTTGGTTTGCATTTTGGAGTACTGCTGCTGGACAATAGTTACAAGAGTTCTGAAAAGTTTTGGGGGAGATCCAGAAAACCGCTGCAATAGTCAAGTCTTTACTGCAAACTATTACGTATATAGGCTTAATTCAAATCCCATTTGAAGTAAATGGAAAAACCCCACTGCTGTCAGAGGCCTCTGGATCAGGCCTTTTGTTTCTAGAGGTACGGCATAGCACATTTCAAATGCATGCAGGAGAGAAGAGCATACAACCACTAAACAACTGCTAACACTAATCTTCTGTTAAAACAAGGCTGTTTTTGCAAAGGGCATCTCAAAATGATGAGAGCTTATGTTCGGTGATATATATTTTTAAAAGTCAGGCCGCAAAGCGGCTGATTCTGGGCATTTAATCCTGCATATATGCCTATGAATGAAGCATCAAAAACAGAATTACGTTTGATTTTGGAGCTCCTAGGGCAGACTTTCATGAAAACCTGACAATACTGGGATCACTAGGAGATTTAATAACATTCCATGTGAGTGCAGGGATAGCTGTGTACTAATTTTTGCGGCATCCTTAGGAAAATCACAAAGTGGTTTGCTTGCTAGCGTTAAGTCAAAGACAAGATTCAGTAGTAACTTCCACAAAAGCTACGCACATAATACATTAATGAATATCTGGGTAGAGAGGGATGGATCTAAAAAGCCATCAAACTTAACCACGTTCTCTCTGTTGTGAACCGGGCACAGAGTTAAATGCACAAGTGCAGATTTACACAGTCAGTACAGTTTACAGCAGTATAAACTAAGGACTTGCAGAAGTGCACATGCGCTTGAAAAAATCTGCCCCGCCATTTTATATCTACTGGGATCACTCTCCTCGTGAACGTCTATTGTGCTGGCTACAGCCATTTCAACTTTTTGTCTTCTGGTTGCAATCATAAGTCTCGCTAGCTGCATGCATGCTGAATACATGAATATGTATCCTTGCAAAAATCAAATGCATTGTGCGACAACTCACACTATATATGAAAACATACATGGCTATGAAGAAACACGCTTTACAGTATGTCTTAAGAAACAAAGACATGCAATCACGATATTTCTAAACATATTGCATTTTCAATCCAGTAGAGGCCATATAAATCAAAATTAAATCTGCATCACAGAACTGCTTTGTTAAAGATGCGAGTCCCCCACAACCACCACCATTGCGGGGGGAGAAGGAGGGAGTGCTGATTACCTGCACCTGTTTCAAGCTGAGAGCAACTGATGCAGTTAGCAGGCAAAATGCCTAATTAGTGCGCATTTCCATGTTCTGGAAGGAAGGCATCGCGACGACAGGCCTGCCTGCAGCACTGCAGCGCCATGCGAGGAGGCCCCAAGCCGGTGGCAGGTGAAGGCCCTAGTCTGCCAGGAGCACAGCTCACGTGGAGCTGGGCCTGGCTACAGGGAGCCCACCCGCCTGCAAGGGGCTGCTGGGATGCTTTGGGGATGTGAATTACACATGCATCCCTGAGAAAGACTCTGGGAGAAGCCTGGATGCAGCGAGGCTTTCCTTCCATTCCTCCTTTTTATTTCTCATTCATAGTTACAAAGCTTCTGAGAATTCTTGGCAGACGCTGGGAAAAGGCAGTGCTGTACCAATGCACCCATACAAAACAGAAGCCAGCCTGACGTTACCGCCCAGCTTCAATGAAGGCAACAACTCAGGGTTGCACCTACATCTGAAAGCGCGAACTCCTGTTCCATTCTCTTCCCCTTTCTCCACTCCACCTCCTCCTTTTCCGCTCCCATTCGCCCACAGTAAAACCACCCTTAGCCTGATCCAAACCTTGCAGTCTTCACCCGGGCAAAACTCCAATTTATTTCAAAAAGTTCAGCCTGGATAAGAATGCCACGCACCCAATTTAGCATCTCCACATATCACAATCCATCTATGTGTAAAACGCCGTGGGCTGTGCTCGTTCCGTGCACGCTGCCCTCTCCCCTCCACGTAGCAGAGCTCTGTGCAGCCCTGCATTGTGCTCACGGGCCTAGCAGACATCTCTCCTGCACTCCCTGCCCTAGCACCACCTGGTGAAAGCCACAGTTTCACTCAGGAGAGCTGGGAGCCTGAGAACACGACCTTCGTTTACCAGAAACACCATACGTCCCTTTCTGGAACATAAAAATCCACTTGGAGGAAGGGGTGGGGGAGAAAAACAGTCCAGAGCAAAACCAGTTTCCTCTTCTAACAGTGCATCTTAGATTATTTTCACAACGTTCCACTGAATTATTATCTGAAAACACGCTAAAAATTCATCCTAGTCAATTATAAAGAAAAAACATTTTCATGAAGGAAAGTATCGCCTGTGCTCCCATTTTTTCATTCCATGCACCAAGTATTTTTTAGGAAACTATTTGGCAGTTCGACACAAAACGCTTTCAAATGTAAATGCTTTAGCTCACGTGCATAATTCCTCAAGGCATTCATCTGAGGAGCGGAACGTTCCTATCAGCAATTATATTTCAGGTTCTAGACTAAAATAATTTCAAATTTAAAACCCAATCTAATCAGCAGATTTTAATCCTTCTTCTCCAATTAGCACGCACGTGATCTTTATGCACTGCTACGTCCACACTCAGCACACTTGAAGAAATCCTCACCGTGAAACAAGCCAGCAGTAAGTCAGCTCTGCCTCTTTTACTTCCACAGCCATCATTTCAAGCAAGCCACCACACAGTAATGAACTCACACACCAGAAGCTATTTTATATTCCTGTAAGTGCAACTACTCGGCAACAAGACAGCCCCAGCAAGCGTTACAACCTAAAAGAAAAATCCTCTTCAGATGAACTGCATCATTAGGGGCAATATAATACAGCACTCTCAAATTCCACAGAGAAGACTGTTTAGGAGTTCACAATTCTGTAACAACTACTGCAGGATAAAAATATTAACTAATATTTTATCTGCACCGCCCCATGCAGCTACTACGAGCCTCCAAAAAGTACTTGGAAGAAATTAATTGTAGCTGAGCTATCACTGAGCCATACGTTCCTAAATTCCTTCCTTAATCTGCCCGGTTCACCAAAACATTCTCTGCTTACTTTGAGTTTGATCGGCCAATAAATACTACTTTACTGCTTAAAGTTACGAGTTATTTTTTTTCAGCTTACGTTACCATGAAACAGCTCAAATGCAATGCCAATACGGAGATGGTTTTGATACAATACTGACAATGGCCTGAATTCAAAATTATTACTGTGCATGCCACTAGGTATTTTCCACTTATTTTGTGGAGGGAAAAAAAAAAAAGAAAAAGAAAGAAAGAATTCGGATTTGCTTTCCTGTATCCATGACTTTAAGTGAATAAATAAAATTAAAGGATAAGACCCAAATATTTCACATGAGCATCCAGGTTTTTTCAGCGTAGAAGAATGCATTTTGTTCTACAAATACATAGGGAAGGACTAGATTTCACATAGAGGCTCTTTAAAACATATTTATTTCCAGACACTTCGGCTTGCATGTGCACTTGGCTACATAAAGCACAGAAAGTATTACAGGTCTGCCAGTTTCAGAGTAGTTACAAATCTGTAACCCTCTGCCAACCCAGAACATCTATAACTGTATGCTACTTAGATGTAGCTATAAATGGCATCAATCTAATATTTAAGTAATATACTTCAGTAAATTTCTTCGTCAGCACCCAAAAAGCAAGTGAAAGAGCGGGACCGAGCGCGAGCATATACCCGCACATGCATGTAGAAGATAAAATGGAAAATACACTTACGGCACTTACGGACCTTTGCAGGCTATCAAGAAAATCATTGCAAGGAGAGATGATACAAATGGCAACTATAAAGCGATCCTGAACAATCCCAGGTACTGGAAAAATTACATATGAACCCCGGAAATATTTCTGTCCAAATCCACGTCGCTAAGACAATCGGGACGCGTAACTGTAATGAGATACGATTACTGAAGATCATCTCACAGTTACCTCAAAAATATGAGTTCAGGATGGGTGTGCTGGTGCCCAGGCGTACAAATGGCACAAAACCCCATGGACTCGTTCCCAGGCGCATCGTGGCTGCTCTGCACGCTGATGTCTAATAACGCCTGGGACACGCCGAAATATTAAACAGATATAAAAACTCACACCGCCCAACTTTGTCGGTTTCTTTTCTTGAGCTTCTTTCTGTTTAAGAAATAAGGGAGGGGATTGCCATTGAAGCCAGCAGCTATTCTGCGATCAATGAAGGCAAGACTGGCACAAGTCCTGGAACATTTGCATTCAGAAATAAAAGCTGTGATCGACCTTTGTCTGCTAAGAAAACGAAGCCCGCCGCTTCTCGCCAGCCTGGCGAAGGGAGGGGCCGCCTCGCCGGGCAGGGGGAGTCCAACCTAAAACCCACCGGCGGTGGCAAGTATCGCCGCACCGCGTCCCTCGCGGCCAGCCCTGCGGGAGGGAGGGAGGAGGGAAGGAGAGAGGGAGGGAAGCGGGCTTCGACCTCGCCGCGCTGCCGGCGGCCCCGCCGAGGCGCGATGCCCGCTCACTTTCTTTCCCCAAGTTGCGGTCCCCGCTCGGCGGGGCTCGGCTTACCCCTGCGCGGGCTGCAGACCGACCTCGGGCGGCGGCGTCTCCGCCCCGTGAGGCACGAGGCCGGGCCGCCCTCTGCCTCCGCTGTCCTCTATCCGCCGCGGTCTTCTCCATGGGCCTCCCGCACCCACGCGGAAGCGAGCGCGGCTTGGCGGGAAGAGGAGTTCCTTTCCCAGCCGGCGCCGCAGCTCTCGGAGAACCAAAACTCCCGCCAGGCGCCGAGACGAGCCGCCGCTAGGGGGCAGCCCTGCCGCCTCACGGCCGGCGCACCGCCCCCCGCTTCCCGTTCCGCCCGCCGCCGCCATGTTGGCGCGCAGCCGTTGGCGCCGCTTGGCGCTGTCCGCGACACCGCGGTCCGATCGGCGGCGGGAGGGGAGCGCGGCCCCGCGCTACGAAGTCGTGGTGATCGGCGGCGGCCATGCCGGGACGGAGGCGGCGGCGGCGGCCGCTCGCGGCGGGGCCCGCACGCTGCTGCTCACGCACAAGATCGGCACCATCGGTACCGCCGGGGGGCGCGGGGCCGGGGGCGGCGCGGCCGCTCCGATCGGCGGTGCTGAGGGTGTCCCCGTGTGCTCGGCGCAGGAGAGATGTCGTGCAACCCCTCCTTTGGCGGCATCGGCAAGGGGCACCTCGTGCGGGAGGTGGACGCCCTGGACGGGCTGTGCGGGCGGATCTGCGACGCGGCCGGCGTGCATTACAAAGTGCTGAACCGCAGCAAGGGCCCGGCCGTGTGGGGGCTGCGCGCGCAGATCGACCGGCGGCGCTACCGAGACGGCATGCAGGTAGGCGCGGGCGGGCGCGCTCCGGAAGTGATGCATCCAGTTTGTTCCCGTGGAAACCACAACAGATACGGAGTGCAGAGTAGCGCAGCTTGATAGAGCCGGTTCTCGGCTACAAAACGCTGTCTTTCAGCGTAGTCACCACCACTAGCTTTGTATTTTTGCTAGCAGTGAATAAGAGCCTGTATGCCGTGCTCATAGGGGTGACCCAGTGTGGCTGAAATGTACCAGTCGCTGCCTCACTGCTCACTCCCACTCTTTGGTCTCCATAAATGCAAGCAAATGTCAATGAATGTCACTGGGTGCCATTTTATCTGCATGGAGAAATTCAGTGACTCACCTTTGCTTCATCCACATTTCCATGTCAGGTGCCACGTTGTCAAACTGCCCCTCTGCTGCCATCTGTCACACAGCAACAGCGTGGAATGGGATATTGGTGGGAAGGTTCCGGCTCTAATGCCATACCACCAACATCTGCCTTTGACATTGTGGGCCAACATAATAAAATAAGAGGCACTACTTTCAGAGCAGCCCTCATATGTTTGAAAAGAGATGCAGCTGGTGGTGATGGGGCTTTACGCAGAGCAGGACGAGGTCTGCAGGCACACAGTTGGAGGTGTGGAGCGGAGCTATGCGGGGCAGCAGCAGTACTGTGGTACTGTGTGCTGTCAGCTCCTCATGCTGCCCCAGGGCCACTTAGGAATGGAAGAGCTAGTGTGGGGTGTCCAGTGTTGCTTTCTGGGGGTACGTCAGTCACCAGTGGGGATATCTGTGTATTACAGTTGGATAAAGACAGCAGAATGGGGTTAAAAGGAAGCCAAGAGTGATGACTGGTTTTAAAACGTGGGTTTTAAAACAGGGGAAGAAATTGATGGATGTGTTAGAAATCGGCATGGTTTGGGACTGCCCAGACATCTCAGAACTTGCCAGATTTCTGTGGTAACTCCTTTCATGACAGAAGGAAATCCTAAGCACACCCCTGCTGACAGTCCGTGAGGCATCTGTGGAAGACCTTCTCCTGACAGAGCCAGAAGCAAACCGCCCTGGGAAGTGCCAAGTCACAGGCGTTGTTCTGGGTATGTGTGGGTACTGTGGTGAGCACCCTTGGGCACTCTGCGGTAAGAGTAGCCGCAGGTTAAACACATCTGATTCATCTGTGAGAAAGCAGGGTGAGCCAACAGAGGCACTTCAGGCTGACTGCAGACTAAACTGTGTTAACGTCTGTAACACAATTGAAAACATCACTGGATTGATGGGGTATAGGGAGGTTACATGAGCTTAATCTTCCTCAGACTAGTGATTCTGAATTCCATGCTGCGCCTTGAGATTTTGTTTGGCAAATGGAGTATGCTGCAGATAGCATTTCTGGACAACAGTGTCCTGTCACAATGCAGTCTCGTGCCTTGTTACCTCTTGCTGATCTTGTAAACAGGATTTCCAGAATAAGGACCTGGTCAGGAATATTTCCTGGGAGCGGAACTTCTTTGTTCTGGTAAAATGCTTGGGGGAATAAGGAAAACAGGAGTAACTGTACATTTTGCTTATTATAGTTATTGCTATTAACGTTGCTGCTGTTGAAATGCCAAATAATTAGAAATACATAAGCCCTTAGTAGACGGCAGCAATCTAGTTTTAAACAGAGCCACCTGAGTACCAGAGTTTTGATGACAGTAAACTATGTGCATCTCTGTAAACATGCCGTTACAGGGGATGGTAGCACGGTGTGTGCTGGGAGCGTCATCCTGACCACTGGGACGTTTCTGAGGGGTATGATCCTCATGGGGCTGGAGACTCATCCCGCTGGGCGCCTGGGAGACCAGCCAGCTGTGGGGCTAGCCCAGACTCTGGAGAAACTGGGATTTGCTGTGGGCAGGCTGAAGACTGGGACACCACCCCGCCTGGCCAAAGACACCATCAATTTCAGTGGTCTGGAGGAACGTGTACCTGACAACCCTCCTGTGCCCTTCAGCTTCCTCAGCAAGGCTGTGTGGATCAAGGTGGGATAGCACATAACAGGTGCACATGTAGCTGGGCAGTGGACTGGGGAGGTGGAGAGTGGTTCTGGGAGTGCCAAGCTATAGTAGCCAGTGAGTTGGTGTAAGGGACTTGTGTGGCTGGGAGTCATAGAATCATTAAGGTTGGAAAAGACCTCGAGGACTATCTTAATCCAACCATCAAACCATCACCGTATCACTAATCCAGGTCTCTAAGTGCCACATCTACCCTTTCCTTGAAAGCCTCCAGGGACAGTGACTCCACCACCTCCCTGGGCAGCCTGTTCCAGCACCTGACCATTCTTTCAGAGAAGAATTTTCTCCTAATAACCAACCTGAACCTCCATGGCACAACTTAAGGCCATTACCTCTCATCCTGTTGCTGTTACCCAGGAGAAGAGGCCAACTCGCGCCTAGAATCATACAATCATAGAATCCTTAGAGTTGGAAGGGACCTTTAAAGGTCACCTAGTTCAACTCCCCTGCAATGAACAGGGACAAGCACAGCTAAAACAGGTTGCCCAGGGCTTATAGGAGTTGCAGTAACCTATTGTAAATGGGAAGTGGAGAGAGGGTAATTTCACTTGAAGTCCGAGGTATTTGTAGGAAAGGTTTTAAGGAGTTGAAGTGTAACATTTATTACTGTTTTGAACATAAGTCTGTCAACTCTTTTCCAGAAAATAATAGTGAGGTATTCTACTTAGTGTTCTTCTTTCCAGAACTTGAATTTGCCATGTTAATTGCAGGATGTTGAGAGGTTTCTTCAGGCTTCACCAAACTCTTCAAACTTATTTCAGAGCTTTGAATTCCTGTTGCTAATGTGATTGAGTCTGTTGCTTTCATAGGAATGTACATCCTGTGGTTAGGAATGCATTTTATAGCATAGAACACAGATCTCTGACTCTCAAGTTCTGTTCTTTTCTGGTTTTGGGCATGTTGCTCAAGTTCTCTGATTACTCCTTTTCTGCACAGTGGGTAAGACAGCACAACCCAGCTGTACAGGAACTGAGAGTGAACTGTCATGGAAAAGCCCTTGAAGATCCTCAGAACAGAATATTCGGTGGGAGTGCAGGGTATTGTGATTGGATTAATTTACGGTGAGCTTTGGCCTCTTTCAGCCAGAAGACCAGCTGTCATGCTACCTGACTCGCACTAACCTGAAGGCTCAGCAGATTGTCCTTGATAACCTCCACCTGAACAACCACGTGAGAGAGACAACAAAGGGCCCCCGGTAAGGATGTGGTGCTATATGAGGCTCTTAATAGTGTGAGTCTCTGAAGCTGCATCTCCCTTGCTTTGCTTCTGGAAAACTATCTTCCGTCCACCTTAAATGATGCTTATGGCTATTTCCTGTGGCAGATACTGCCCCTCTTTTGAGTCAAAGGTGCTGCGCTTCCCAAACCGTGAACATCAGGTCTGGCTGGAGCCTGAAGGCTTGGAGTCCGATGTCATTTACCCCCAAGGCCTGTCAATGACGCTGCCACCCGAGCTCCAGGAGCAGGTGATCAGATCTATCCAGGGCTTGGAGAAAGCCAAGATCTTACAGCCAGGTGAGGGGGTAAATAATTTTAAATCTATTTTTCATATTGGTTATCAGTTAATTAAAAAAAAAAAAGATTTTCTTTGAAGTGTAGCAAACCAAAGTAAATATGAAAGAAAGTTAAAGTTATTTCTTGAATTTTTCCTGCATTTTAGATTGTAAATATAAGTCGATAACCTAAGTCATCCTGCCCCATTGATTGCCTTTGCTGATGGCATATCTCTCATATCTCTCCCTTAAGATCTGTCTTCTTGTTTGTCATAGGCTATGGAGTGCAGTATGACTTTTTAGATCCCCGTCAGCTGACTGCTTCTCTTGAGTCTCGTCTTGTTCAGCGGCTCTTCTTTGCAGGCCAGATAAACGGCACTACAGGCTATGAGGAAGCTGCATCTCAGGTGGGTGAATCTGATGGCGCATACTCTCTGTTCAGAAAGGGGTGTTACCTTGGTGTTTGTCTTTGATAGACATCGAAGTAGGCCCATCTTATGCTAATGAGATGTTCTTAATTCTGTTGCTCATCCTGATTGCAGGCCTGCACAGATATCTGCAGTTGCAGTTATCAGTGTTGCACTAACAAAAGCAATTGTGAGCTCTGACAGATACTTTGGTATGGAGGCTGTGCAATAGGTACAATTGCAGATATATTGGAACATGTTTCTTGTCTCTCGGTGTGTCAGCAGGGGCCGAGTTCTTCAGACCATGGTAGTATTGCAAAGAAGAAACTGCCTAGATTACCAGCCCTGACCATTGCATTTTCCAAGGTGCAGCTGTACCAGGCCCTTAAAATCATAGAATATCCCAGGTTGGAAGGGACCCACAAGGATCATTGAGTCCAAGTCCTGGCTCCGCACAGGACCACCCAAAAATTAGTCCATATGACTGAGAGCATTGTCCAGATGCTTCTTGAACTCTGGCAAGCTCAGATGTGCAGATATTTCAGCCTTGAAGGGACCAGTAATGGTTTTTATTTTGCTTTCTCTCTGCCCAGGGTGTGATTGCTGGGATCAATGCTTGCCTACGGGTTCAAGGCAAGCCCCCTTTCATTGTCAGTCGCACCGAAGGCTACGTGGGTGTCCTGATCGATGACCTTACTACCCTGGGCACCACTGAGCCATACCGGATGTTCACCAGCCGTGTGGAGTTCCGCATGTCCCTCCGTCCCGACAATGCCGATGCCAGGCTGACCCACAGAGGTATGTCCTGAAGGTGGCTCCTGCCATCTGCAGTGCTGCCTGGTTGCAGATCTTGATCTCGTGTGCCATTGTCTGTCTCTGCAGGCTTTGAGGAAGCTGGATGTGTGTCACAGCAGCGATATGAGCAAGCCGTTCAGATGAGGGCTGCTTTAGAAGATGGAATTGCAACACTAAAATCTCTTCAGTTCAGTATATCTAAATGGTCCCACTTGGTACCAGAAGTTCCCATCAGTAGCAATCGAAGATCACCTGTCAGGTAAAGGATGCAGACAGAGCTTTCTTGTCTGACTGTGCTTGCTTATCTGGCTGGTGACTTTGCATTTGTACATCTTTACTGAATCATAGAATCACAGAACTGCTCAGGTTGGAAAAGACCTTCAAGATTATCAAGTCCAACCTCAACCTACCCATACTACCCTAACTCTAACAACCTACCGCTAAACCATGTCCCTGAGCACCACATTCACACATTTTTTAAACACATGCAGGGATGGTGACTCAACCACCTCCTTGGGGAGCCTATTCCAGTGCTTAACAAGCCTTTCTGTACAGAAGTGCTTCTTTATATCCAACCTGAACCTCTCCTGGTGCAATTTGAGGCCATTTCCCCTTGTTCTGTCACCAGTGAAAAGAGACCAACCCCGCTCTCACTGCAATTACCTTTCAGGTATTTGAAGAGAGCAATAAGGTCTCCCCTCAGCCTCCTCTTCCCCAAACTTAACAGCCCCAGCTCCTTCAGTCACTCCTCATAGGGCACATTCTCGAAGCCCTTTGCAAGCCTTGTTGCCCTTCTTTTGACCTTCTTACTGAAGTGGTCAGTACTCCAAGAGTCCAACTTTTATCACCTTTCAGAGACTCATACCTGATCTGTGCTTGTAGAAGAAACAGTATATTGGGGTTTTTACTGTGCCACATCTGCTAGCACTGACTTAGCCTCCTAAAAATAGTACTCTGGCCCAGTCAGTGCTTGCTGTCTGTATTGAGCATGTCACCAAACGGTAACAGTTCTGCAGTGGGTTGCTGCTTTGCTGGAAGCTTGACAAAGCCCCTTCTTCAAGAGCTGAACTGCTCTGATATGTATTGAGAGGAAGTAGCAGGGAGGTCTGCCTGGCTCGGTAGTTGTTCTGGTCTCTACTGTACTATCTTCACCTTTAAAAGTTTGAGCTGGGAATAGCTGCAATGCTGTCTGTTGCAAGTAACAGTCCTTTCTATACTGCAAAAACTTACTCATGTTCTCCACAGTGCCTTTGACATCCTTCAATATCCAGAGGCCAACATGGAGATTCTGGCAAGGGCTATCCCAGAGCCCCTGAGAAGGCTTGCTGAATGGAGGGAACTGTCAGAGAGATTGAAAATAGAAGGTAGAGTACAAGAGTTACGATTGTCTAAGGTTTGTTCAGTAAGGGGAGAGCCAGCCCATTCATTCCTGCATGTTTCATTTTGTTTTGCTGGTCAATGAAGGGAAGCACTGTTATCAGAGTGTGCATGTATTGCCATAGGCCACAGTTATGTTTGAGCACCTGGGTTTCACTTTGTGGAGTGAGATCAATTGTTTGTATTTGCTCCTGGGTTCTTCTTTGCTGCTCTGTCAAACAGACGATCCTTTCCTTGAATAAGAGCAAAAAGCATCTGTGTATCTTAATTCCTGTACCAAATCAAAGAGTAGGATTTCTTCTGAAATACTTTGAGTTAGGCTTCTTAATCTTTGACGCTGGAAGCTTCCTCAGAGGTTCTGATTATCTTGGTGGAGTTGTTCATTCTGCTTCCAAGAATTTCTACAAGTCACTTTTTTCATGTGAACATATCTATCTGTTTCTTGTTTCCCTGACCCTCCACCATAGCTGCTTATGAGTGGTGTGTGGTCAATCAACAGCAGGAAATAGAAGAAGTGCGTCGAGATGAAGCCCTCCAACTTCCGGAGGACATAGACTACTTTGCAATTGATGCATCCCTGTCAACAGAGGTGCGGGAGAAACTGAACTCCAGCCGTCCCCAGACGGTAAGATACTGGGCCACAGTGAGGATGAATAGCAGCAGAATCCCTCCTGTGTCTTCCCAAGGGACATAGAGGGGTGAGGAGATGTGGGGTGAGGAGATGTGGGGAAGGGAATACCCATAGGTTTTGGTATCAGTTTTCACTAGCTTCAGAGTCTAGGTTTGTTTGAGGTTAACTCATTCCTGTTTCTGCGTTCAGATCGGTGCAGTCAGCCGCATCCCTGGAGTTACACCTGCTGCTATTGTTAACCTGCTGAGATTTGTGAAAACCAGTTACCAGACAGAGAAACTAAAAGGTTTTCCTCAGACTGGCAAGTACGTAGCAAGGAAAATGTACTCGGAGAAAACAAATTCCCAAACACAGATTTCGGCAGAGATTTCTGAAGAGGAACTTAGCGGTACTTTTGTTAAAACACCTTTGTGAGAGGTGTTTGTGGAGTACATGGCAAGACCAGCTGCGCTTGCCTGAGCCTCTTCACAGTTAAAAACAATATGGGATGGAGCCATGAAAATATGAGAATTCACTTGTTCAGAAGATGGTCAAAATGTTATGCAAAGCATCTTGGAAAGGACTGAGTTTTGCTCTTTTGAAATGAGTATGAAATGTTATCATGCTGAACCCACATTAGAGCAAGAGGATTTGAGCTGGAGGGTGCTCTGTTGACTTTAGCATTGGTATTTATTGCTGTGCAATGGCTACTGTTTAATGGTTTAGTGTGCTGTTAGCCAACTGGAAACTCTTGGCTATAAAAGCATGTGTCACATGAATAGTAAAACTGATGTAGGAGATGACTGAATGTAAACAATGTATCATGGATTTTTTTTTCCTGTTTTCTTCTAAAATAAATAAAGCTTGTCTTGAAACTTGCTGAAGACTGTGGTTGTCACTTAGCAAACTAGAAGTTGTCTCTGAGTTTGCATTTACTTCCAGTAGAGCTCCAGCAGTTCATGGGGTCACAGTTCACACACAGATAAGGTACAGAGGTACGGCAGGGTTTGCTGCAGTGCTGGTGAAGGCAGCTGGAGTGAGATTGCCTGCTTAGGCTGTGCAAGGCAAGGGCTGTTACAGACCTGTGCTGGGGCTCTGGGCAGCATGCTGGCTGATGCATAGCTATGCTGCAGCCTGGGGAAGCAGGATCATGACTTTTCATCAGCACTGCTCCTGCAACTGAGAGTAATAGGACTTGCATCTGAATGAGATAAACTTAGGGCAGTTGATTTGTCATGTGCCATCAAGAAACAATTCAAGCTGAATCCTTGTCTGATTTAGCCGCAGTCTCTGTAGCTTGTCATTTTTGGTTAAATGACAGAGTACTGTTATTCAAACACTTAGTTTCATTCTCACTTCTCGGCATCCTCAGGACTGACTGGGCAAACAGGCTTGGGAACAAGTTCTGTGGGAGTTAAATATAGCTATCGTTTTGAAATTATGTTCTGGACTGTTCTCTATTTGCTCTGCATGAGTGGTTCCTTTTCTGCCCAGAGAAAGGAGTCGGAACAAATCGGTTTTGTTGACAGAGATCCTGTCATGCAGCAGGAGTATGGCAGAGCTTGCAGATTTGTTTGGGGAGTCATATGCCCTCCGAAATGTATCTCCCTGTCACCAGCTACTGCCCTGCATAGAACAGCTTTAGCTATAGTCTGTAGCTCAGTGTTCATGTAAGGATGGCTCAGAAAAGCAGTGCAGCTGTCCCTTAATATCTGTGGCCTATTTTCAGCTTTGTTTTCTCAATTATTTCAGCCGTGTAAGCCTTGATTTTAGTGTAAGGAAGGCAGTTACACTTTCTGTGGTGTAACTCAGGCTCAAAATTTGGTGTTGAATTTCTGGCTACGTGAATCCAAAGAAACCCTGACTCATTCCCATGCTTCTCTGTTGAAGCCAGCTGAGCTGCTGGTCTAGAATGTTGCGTGCTTTGTTCAGTGCATTATGTTGGTATTTTTCTCATTTTTGATGTACCTGTGTCTGAAAATTCAGCTGTTTTTTACAGATAAGGAAGTAAGCCCTATTAGCGTGTTCATGCTCTCTCATACACACAGTGTAAGGCAAAGAGTGATCCCACTAAACCAAAAGGAAAAACAGGAGGGGAGGGGGGGTAATTTCTGTAGCAATTTAATAGTGCACAGCCGTGGTCTAAGGGAGAGTTACTTCTTGAGGAAAACTGAAGTTGGAAGAGCATTGTCTTCCAGATCTTCAATAACAGTTGTTCTCTACTTCAGCGTGAGGTAGATCTTTGGCTACTGGTAACTTTTCAAGGGTGGACGGTTTATCCGTTCACTGGAGGTTGATGATGTCCATATTTTCTGCTATGTAAAGCCTGGCATGTACACAGGTTTGAAGACCAGTTGTTCCTCGAGTGTGAGTTGTTTCATCTGTAAGGCTTTATGACATGCTTGAGGAACAGTTCTTGTTTGAGAAGACTTTTAAAAATTAAGTGAAATCATGGCTGTAAGTAAGCAGTTCCATTTGCTTTCTAAAGAAAACTGCGTGCAGAAAGGCTAAATATCCTGCTGTAAATAGCAGGGACAGATCAGATGCAGACATTGTGCCATCCTCACTCTAACTGGCTGATGGGGATTTGTTACAACGCACAAGGTTTGTTTTTTTATGTGAAGACAAAGTGAGCTTGGAACCTCGCATGTCCTGTGGTCTTGGTGAGCTTGGCAGGGTGGGAAGGGCAGCGCCAGAGGAGCTTGTCCTCACCACTGATGTCTGTTTGCTTTTCCTGGGCTGTGCTGCGATGAATCGCACTTTGTGCTCCAGTAACCCATCGTGTAGGCAGGGAGGGCAGGATGTGTGAGGTTGGCCTCACTCATTTGCACATACCGAGGGTCTTTGTTCTCTCTTTCAGTGTGATGCTTTTTTTTCTCTCCTGCAGAACACAGGCCCAGTGATCACCAATTTTTGCTAAGCCAGATGATTTCCTCACACCTCTACCATCTTACCTTGTATCATATTTTTAAGACAACTGTTTGCTTTCACAGAATCACAGAATCATAAAAGTTGGAAGGGACCTCTGGTGATCATCAAGGTCCAACCCCTGCTAAAGCAGGTTCCCTACAGTAGGTTGTGCAGGAAGGAGTCTAGACAGGTCTTGAATATTTTCACAAAAGGAGATGAGCTTTCGTTTATACAGTACTTGAATGCTTCCTGCCCAATTGCTTCATCTTTTCTTTATTTTTGCCTGGAAGATTAGAGAAAAATAGGAAGCTGTATTATGCCAGGAGATACTCCAAGTTGTTGCTACTCAATCTTGAATGGTCACACAGCCACTACAGTCATTGCAAGGATGCAGCAGTGGCTGCACTAAATAGCTCTCCTGGGTGCCCAGCTTTGTTGGCCCTCTCAAGTGCAGGTGTGTCTCCCACCTGAGCATCCCCTTGCCCTTGGGTAAGTAATGATCTTCACCTGAATTCATTTTAGATGCTCAGGAGTTTACCAGCTCTGATACCTCCACCTCCTGGCTGTGCTCTGCTTCTCAGTGATATGTATCTGTAGACTAACAGCTTAGCAGTGGTAGGAGGAATCTGCTGTTTGCTAGGAGCTGCTGTCTCCACTGGGTAGGTGCTGTCTGTGCTTTCTCCTGATGTCCGTGCTGTGCAGAAGCATTCCAAATGCTTGCTTGCGGTGCAGTTATTGTCGTGCCTCCACAGGTCTGGTGAGAAACTGAATGTGTCTTTCCTCTCTTGGGCTGAAAGTTAGTGGTGACTCACATCAGGACTGTGGGAGACTGCGCTGAAATTGCTCTTACAAAATGGGCTGGGGAAAAAAAAAGATTCATCTTGTGTTGGTTTTACCACAGGGTGGTGCTTTAGGAGAAAGAAAAAACCAAACCAAAATGATGTTTTTGTCTTTGTTATCTTTGAACCTACTGCATAGACAGCTCTCCTCTGAGGGAGGAGACAGATGACAGGTGGGGCTTCCCATCAGAGGCTTTCCAACTCCCTTGTCACCATCACTTAATGACCAAATGTGCAGCCCAGATCTCGTCTCTGTATTGGGGGGAGGGGGGGCTCCAGTGGTGGCAAATATTGTAGCTTGAAAGCCAGAGGCTGCGACTCTTTCACCTCTCGGCACGCTGAAGCCTCTGTACGTTGGCAAGGAGTGCTGTCTCCCCGTGGTTGTGAGCCACAGACTCGGACACGTCAGCTCCCCCAGCCGTGTCCCTGTGGAGCGCACCCTGCAGGAGTACGGTTCAGTGCGGGCTGATGCTGCAGCAGAGGTGGGAGGCAGATGAGGGGTGAGGGCTTTCATTGCTGCTGGCAACTTCTGCACCTCCCGGCACAAGCCCCAGGAGGCATGTTTTCAGGCACCACTGGGGTCTGGACGATAAACACACGCTATTCCTGCTCCAAGCTTAATGTGGTTAAGGAGCGGGCGTGGAGCCAGACAGGAAACGAGCTCCCTCTGTGGCTTACAGACCAGCCAGCGCTGCGGGGAGCTGACAACACGCTTGTGACAAGCCACCTCAGTTGCAGATTTTATGTGGCTTAACTTGAAAACGGCCATGCATGGCTAGTGTTACAGGTGTATGGGATTTCTGGAGCCCATACGAGTAGCGAGGCAGCTGGCACTGCTGAGTTGGCCACTTCCATTAGGTTCTGTCCTTGTCCCACAGCACACAGCGGGACTTTGGTCCCTGTCCACAGCTCCTGGGACACAGGTGGGTGGCAGGCATGAGCTGGGAGCAGCCGACTCCGAGGGACCCCGTTGCACTGTGCATGTGGCTCAGCCCCCTTAGCTTTACTGGTAGTGGGGGAATTGCTAGGATTCCTGCCCAGAAGTGAGTTGTAGGAATTGTCCTAACAAAGAAGAGGCTGTGGTAGGGCAGAGGAGCTCAGCTCTTCTTCAGGCTTGCTGTTTCTTTTCCCTTTACATCCCACTTCCTTCTCCAAAGAGTTAGTGCTGCTGTCCAGAAATGCACTCCGCTGGCAGGCTACGTAAAGCGAGCTATAACTACTAGAAATAAAAGCCAAGTAACAGCAAACCTATAATTACACTTAAATTAATCTATTTTTTCTTCCCTCTGGATCAAGCCACTTAAGGGCCTCTTTGTTTTACACAGACACAGTTTTAACACCAACAAGCCTACATTTCTTTCTCTGAGATACTCATGTCCTGTTAGCAAAGCCACACTTCAGCTTATAAAGCTAAATATTTACGTAAGCCATTTATTTTTCTCCGTTTACTGAGAAACTAGCTTAGACTCCAGCTTCAAAACAGTAACTGCGGATTTTTAAGAAGCTCTAAATGATCCTTTCAATAGCAAATAATAATCATAAAAAAGAGAAAGTTGTCACATAACCATTTTATATATGTATGGCAGTAGTGACCACAAAGTGGTGGAGTTCAAAATCCTTAGGGTGTCAAAGAGGGCGCGTAGCAAGCTTGCTACTCAGGACTTCAGGAGAGCAGACTTTGAACTCTTCAGGGAACTGCTTGGCAGGGTGACATGGGAGGAAGTCCTGGAGGGAGGAGGGGCCCAAGAAAGCTGGTCAGTAGTCAAGAACCATCTCCTCCAAGCCCAGAAGCGGTGCATCCCAAGAAAAAGGAAGACAGGCAAGAATGCCAGGAGGCCTTGGTGGATCAACATGGAGCTCCTGGACTTACTTAAACTCAAAAAGAAAGTTTATGGGGAGTGGAAGCAGGAACAGGTTACATGGGAGGACTACACAGAAGCTGTCTGAGCAGCCAGGGATCAGGTTAGAAAATTTCACCAGCAAGGGCTCTAGCCACTCTACCCAAGTTGCAGAAAGCAATGGTAAGAACTTGGAGAAGGTAGACCAGCCTGCTGTAAAGTGAAGATCAGGTTCGAGACCATCTAAAGAACCTGAAGGTGTACAAGTACATGGGACCCAACGAGATCTATTCCTGGGTTCTGAGGCAACTGGTGGATGAAGTTGCCAAGCTGCTGTCTATCGTACTTGAAAGATCATGGAAGTCGGGTGAAGTTCCCACTAATTGGAAAAGGGGAAACACAACCTCCATTTTCAAGAAGGGAAAAAAAGGAGATCCAGGGAACCACAGGCCAGTCAGTCTCACCTCTGTGCCTGGCAAGATCATGGAGCAGACCCTCCTGAAGGCCCTACTAAGGTGCATGGAAAATAAAGAGGAGGTGACTGGTGGTAACCAGCATGGCTTCACCAAGGGCAAGTCATGCCTGACAAACTTAGTAGCCTCTTATGATAGAGTTACAGCATCAGTAGATAAAGGAAGAGCAACTCATGTCATATACCTGGACTTGTGCAAAGCGTTTGACACTGTCCCACATGACATCCCGGTCACCAAATGGGAGAAAAATGGGATTGATGGATGGACCACTCACTGGATAAGGAACTGGCTTGATGGGTACACTCAGAGAGTTGTGGTCAGTGACTCGGTGTCTGAGTGGAGACCAGTGATGAGTGGTGTTCCTCAGGGATTGGTGTTGGTACCAATGTTATTTAACATCTTTGTAGATGACAAGAACAGTGGGATCGAGTGCATCCTCAGCAAACTTGCAGATGACACCAAGCTGAGTGGTGCAGTTGACGCACTAGAGGGAAGGGATACCATCCAGAGAGACTTGGACAAGCTTCAGAGGTGGGCCCATGCCAACCTCATGAAGTTCAACAAGGCCAAGTGCAAGGTCCTGCACCTGGGTCAGGGCAGTCCCAAGCACAGATATAGATTGGGTGGAGAATGGCTTGAAAGCAGCCCTGAGGAGAAGGATTTGGGAGTGTTGATTGATGAAAGAATTGACATGAGCTGGCAATGTGCACTCGCAGCCCAGAAGGCCAGCTGTATCCTGGGTTGCATCAAGAGAAGCGTGACCAGCAGAGCAGGTCAAGGGAGGTGATTCTGCCCCTCTACTCTGCTCTCGTGAGACCCCACCTGGAGTACTGTGTCCAGTTCTGGGGCCCCCAACACAAGAAGGATGTGGAGTTGTTGGAGCAGGTCCAGAAGAGAGTCACAAAGGTGATCACAGCTTTAAGGTCCCTTTCTAACCCAAGCCATCCTATGATTCTGAGAAATTTCAGTCAGAACTGCAATAGAAGCCCTCCTGGAGGGGAAGAATGGCTGGCGTTTCGGTTTGCCTCACAGCGTGGCCTGGCTGTGGGCTGTGACACTGGGTAGCCAACAGCTGTGCAACAGGACGCTGCGTGTGGAAAGATGGGCTCTCTTCTGGCTCTTCCAGTTTGTATTGAATAAGTTCTTAGATCTCAGCAGGCCAGAAAGGGAAAGTTGCCTGCCCTGCCTGCAGCAGTTATGATCAGGCCCCTGACTGAAGGGTGAGCTGACTCCAGTTATTTCCAGTGATGACAGCAGATAAAAGCAGCACCTTAACCAGCCGGCCAGCGTGTGTGCTGGGCCTCATTCAGCATCTGCTCTTGCAAAAGGACTTCCAGTTTGCTTAACTGCTTTGCTCAGGAGATGCAGGAGCCTTTCTGAAGTAACTACATCAGCACAGGGAGGGTAAATCTGTTCCTACAGCGTGTTCCTTGAAAGCATGCATTTGGCCCTGCAAGTTTATTTAAAAAAAAAAAACAAGGAAGGGGGCAGGTAAAATAAGCTGCACAAATTCGGTACTGCAAAACACGGAGGTGCATTGCCGGGAGTGACCAAGAAGGCCAATGGCATCCTGGTTTGTGTCAGAAATAGCGCAGCCAGCAGGAGAAGAGCGGTGATCATCCCCCTGTATTGAGCTCTGGTGAGGCTGCACCTCGAGTACAGTGTTCAGTTTTGGGCCCCTCACTACAAGAAAGACATTGAGGCCCTGGAGCGTGTGTCACGCTCCAATTAATAGGAGGGAGAAGAGGTTCTTTTGATATATGTGTACCCAACAGCGAGATTAAGACACAA
>JANHGO010003358.1:0-27341 GCA_024606505.1 Aquila spilogaster | reverse complement strand
TTCTTTCTTTCTTTCTTTCTTTCTTTCTTTCTTTCTTTCTTTCTTTCTTTCTTTCTTTCTTTCTTTCTTTCTTTCCTATCAGCCATTGGACAACAGGGTAAAAATACACAACCAGGTTATCAGTCTTATTTGCAACTTATTTTAATGTAACACTTCTACCATAGCCTCCATTGTTCAGTGCTGGAGTTGCACAGTCTACTGATGTGCAGATAATGTCACAGTCCCAACGTAATAGCTCTCTGTTTATAGCATACTCAGTCATAAGGAAATGGAAACTTCAGAAAAGCCTGAGCCCTGAGATAAAACAATGCAAACATCTCAATTACGCTTAGCTCACTAGAATCTGAAAAAGGCAGAAATTAATTTCATATTGGTATCAAGTTAAGAAAGCATCTCTGTCAACTTAGTTGCAGTCCAAGAGCTCTCACACCTTTAAGGAGAGTGAGAAAGGGACTTCACAAGAGGGAGAAACAGAGAGAGAAGACTCAATGTCAGGGCTTAGTAGTGAAGAGGAAGAAAGAGCAGCTCACTGTAGATTGTAGTAGCTACTTGAGTGGGGATGGGGTCAGAGGAGAGAGGAAGAGAGACTGGGAAGAATAAAACACATAACCGTTTTTAGTCCAAGGAGTAATGCTGGAATAAAATAAATAACTGTTAGTGAGATTCTAACATACTTCCAAGCATCAAACCAAACTGACTCACTTACTGTCAACTGTGATTCTACTAAACTCCTACTAAATTGGCAAATGAAAATAAAAAATGAATGGTTTGCACATAAAGAGCTAAATTTTATGCTGATTGACCATATGTCCTTTGCCATCTCAGAGAAATAAAGAGCTGAAGAGTGTAAATATACAAAAAAAATTGGCCAGATTCTGCATTTTTAATATTTGCTAGCTGTTCTGCAAGCATCCTTACGCTGATCGGATTCAGATCTCAGTTGCACTCGTGTAGAAGCAAAATTCCACCACTGATTTGCATCAGGGTGACATGGAGCAGAATACAGACCACTTATGTGTTACACTTTCTTCTTTTGAGATCATGTGATTTACACAGAGAAAGGCAGGTCAGCTTGTTGAACACTCGTTCAGCTACAGTCCTGTTTCCTGGGAATCTGCTTAGTTTACAGACTTGTGGGGTTATTCTGCGTTAGTGCCAGGTAGCCTTGGTCTTTGAACAAGAGTTCTATTTGCACTGATATTAAACAGTCTTAAAAGATTGGAGTAATTCTTGGATTGGAGGTGACAGAGGTGCAAAAAGTATTTGTAAAAATCCAACCTAGGCTGGCCCAGCCTTTTCGGTGCTGCAAGACAAATGTCAGCTTTGGGGCACCTGTGTAAGCCCATCTCTGGAGCTCCATGAGAGTAGAGTTCTTCTCTGACACAGGTAGACTGACAGCTTATAGAGTAAGTGTTTGGGCATGCAGAGGTGCTTGGGAAGGTAATATGCCAGATGACACAGTCCTGGCAGTCAAATCTGACTCATGAGCTGTTGCTTTGATCTGGCCTTTGTGTTGCACTCCTGAGTGCTGCTCCATATTTTTAAAACATTGATAAATTTCTCATTTTCCTCTGTATTTGCATAACTTGTGTAATCAGTATGAAGTGACTTGAGCTCTGTAAGTATTCCATAATCTGTGCTAGGGAGTTGTGTCACGTTGATTAGGTGCGATGGTTTAGGATCATGCGATTAAGGTTTTGTTTATGTTCCTTGGCTGAATGAGAATTCATACACTTAAGGCAGAAGCATAGAGCATTAAACACTGCCTTCCTGCCTACTCTATTAGGGCAAACACCATATTTTCATGTGGAATCTTCTAGAATGGTTTCTTGTTATTTGAAAAAGGGCTGTGGCTTGTTTTCATTTCCCAGATTACAGTGCAGCTTTGAACTAGCCATTATTAATGGCTGCACCATTGTTCGCCTCTGTTAGCTGCACTCTTCCTGTCTTACTTTGATTGCATGTGAGGAAATGCAAGCAAGCTTGTTTATCACGAAAATAAGGACAGAAAACAGCTTAGTTATGGTGAAAGGGAGCAATGGGGTAACACATCCTGGGATCTAATAAGACAAGAGCTAAAAAAAGAGGTATTCATGTACCTGACCTGAATGGATCAGCCAAAATTCAGCCTCATAAGAATATTTTGTTATAACAAGAAACCGCTAGTGGAATCAGATAGTCCTTTGATGCTGTTACAATTCCTTCCAAAGACTGCACAGACAGGCCTGGTCCTTGAGCACATCTGACAGAGGAGCAGAACTTTTTCCCACTGTTCCAACACTCTAGACCTTTCTATTCCCTTTAAAAAGGGAATCCCTTTAGCATAAAAGTCACTCTTACACAGCCACTAAGCCTGCCGTACAGTTCCTTTTCCTACTACACATGTTTAACATCTGTAAGAAATATCGTTGTACATGGTTTGAATACACAGCCCACCACTCAAGCCATGCAGAAAATCTGGAGTATATGGCAGCCGCTCAAGACATCTGAACAGAACTTTTTCTGTTTGAGAGGTACGTGGAGCTTTAACCAGAATGATCTCGATTAGCCAGAAAAAAAATATTAAAAAGATGAAGTATTTCTGTTTTAGACATTTATCGGTGGCCTCATTCAGTGCATTGTAGAGTGAAAGCAGTGAGACCGAACAGCAAATGAATCGCAGCCTTTCAAATGTTTAAATCTGGGAAAAATCCTTTGATTTCTTCCTGTGCTCCATAGGAAATGATAGGAACCATAGCAAATCATTAATTCCAGTTTTCAATTTGTCAGTAACTTTCCTGCCTTACCATTTGAAGCAAACAAATCATCCCCCTTCTGTGAATCAGAAATTTAATCTGTTGATTTCTACTCGTCTCTTATTTAGATAAATATGTTTCTTTTCATTCAAAAATGCTTCCCTATTGTCTTTTTATATTTATTTACTGATAAGAGAAAGACAATAGAAAAGAATCAAAAATTATAAAGGCAACATAAAGCCAGAGAGCAAACACACAGCTCTGCAGACATCAGATCCCTGGGTGAGATTCTCCATCCCAGCCACAGAGCAGATTACAGCTGCACTATTAAAGGTGAGTTCCCAAGGGGCTTTCCTCCACATAAATTAACTGGAAAGCAGAGCTGGGGGGTGAGGAAAGAAGTGGGCAGTGCTAGGAGATCTGACCTGCTCATATCTAGATGGAGTAGCTATTGAACCACCTCACAATTTTAGTTTAAGGCCAGAATCCTGTAGGATACTGGATCCTCTCATCACCTCAGTATTTTCTGAAGGAACTCAGGATGTAGAAGAACGGTGTCTGAAATATGGTGGGTTGCATGGGCTGATAACTGGGAGCTGACCCGGTGCCTGGATGCTGGCTGGTGCTCTGGCCCGAGGGCAGACCTTGGCAGTCTGTGGCCAAGAAACTCTGGCATGGGCTGAATACTTCCAGACCAGAGCTCAGCTTTTATGGAGAGCGCTCTGATTGCCAGGACCTGGTGCTCCCCTGCCCCCAGAAGTACCATGAATGCTCCCACCTCCCAGAGCTGCCCTTGGTGTCTCACTACCACATCTACTGGTGGTGAGCTCTTTGGTGGCCTCATTTCCCTTTTCTGGAGATTCCCTCTGGGAACTGTGTTGGTTCTCCAGAAGGTGCAAATGCGGAGCATGGAGGAGAGGAAAGGCTGTCAGTAGCGGGAAGGTTCTTTGCAGGATAAGTTCTCAAGGTTGTCATCTCATTGTTGATGGTATGCACAGTTTCCATAGGATGTCTAGACAGTGTAAATAATTAAATAATAATAAAAAACCTAAATAAGTTGCCCAGGACCCAAAATAGACCAACTGGAGCATGAGGGATGTATTCTATGCTGTGGGGATTTCCAAGAGATCAGCTGTTAAGACATCCCATCTGCTCATTTACCTTTTAAAGAGACACCTGGAGGAGTTGTGCCTCCTGTAGCCACCCCAGAGCAGTACTGGCAATACTTTCAGAATGGTGTGAGCACGAGAAGGGGTAGAAAAGCATGCTGACTGTAAAACCCACGTTTGTTCCTACCCAAACGCAGCCTGGATACATACAACAAAGTAAGCAAAGGCAAATTGAGGTGACAGTTTGCAGGTGTCTGATCTTTGCTGTTTGGCTCAGCCAGAATGCAGCTGTGGTTACTGAACTCTGTGGCTGTATCCAGAAGGACTGCGTCCAGTAATGGGTGGGTGGAATCTGCAGATCAGCCCTGCTGATGGCTTGTTGTCACTCTTCTGCTCTAATGCTGCTCATGCCAGTTCCCTCTTCTGGGATGAGGAAGATGAGGTGAAAAAACTGTTAGCAAAACAGCACAGATACTCCTTATTTTTGAGTTTTTGTACCAGGCAGAATATTTTTCACATGAGGTGCCTGTTCTTACAGGTGCAATGCATTGATTGCTCTGCTTTGGGGAAGGTCTTTGAGGCAACTAATGAAAGACTTAATTGCAAAGAGGGAGTTCTGTGATTGAAGTTATGTGTCAGTTTTGGTGAAGTGTGTTTAAGCAAGAAAAAGAGGAGATATGCAAGTACTTAGGCAGTTTTTATTCTGGTAGAAAATAACTGGAAAATGCCAGCAACATTATTCAAGGAGAAAAGGCTGACACGTCCCAACATCCTGGGTGATGTCCTGTCCCACAGTAAGATGTGTGCTCCAGATGTAAGGATGATGGCGACACTGCTGCATTTGTTACTTTGTGAAATGCATTATAACCAGAATGAAACATATGGGAGGGCATCAGGCGTCAAAGTCACAAACCCAGCATTCACAGCTATCCTTGCAATGAAAATCTTCCAGTGTGGTTCCGTACAGGTGAGGATATTCCTCAACAGGCAGAGCTCTGTTTGTGAGGTCTGTGTGGTCAGTGTCCTGGAGGCTGATGATGCCCTGACGCCCTGTGGCTGGCGTGGACACAACGTGGGATGTGATGGTATGGATTTTCTCCTGGTGACTCCCCACGTGGTTTTGGGCAGCAGTGCTGAGGGTTCAGTCTCTCACAGGAGGTGTAATTTGAGGCCTTTCCACACAGCTTGTTTTTACAGCCAGGGGTACTTTGCAGTGTGTAGGTGAGGTCTCTCTTTTGGCAATCAGTTTCTAGTGCAGTTAATTACAAACCTCTAATCTGACAGCGTCTTGTGGAGCAGAAGTCAGATCTGGAGCTGCCCCAGTCCACAGATGACACATTCAGACAGGTCTGATGCCAGGTGAAATCCAGAGCGACTCCCATTTCCCATCAGTGTGAAGCACTTAGCAGAAAGTTTGAGGAGGTCATAGGTCTTACTGAAGTTCCACTTGAGGTGTGGAGGTTTTGCTATGTACCTTACGCCTGGCTGCTCTGGGCACTGAAGCTGACTTAGAAGTTACCTAAGGGTTTCCTCGGTGAGCATCTCTCACCAAACACTCATCCGCCTCTCTGTGAACTGCAAAACAGCTTTTGGAACCAAGTGTGTGGCCTTCTGCCTCAGCATGATTTGGAGCAGCATAGGCCTGTAGGATGTTAGCGTGCTCTGACCTGTGCTGTAAGCTGCTCTGGCCTTCGCCTAAACCAGGACGGAAGGGGGAAAAAGGAAATTTAGAACTAAGACTGGGATTCCGTATTTCTATGATTTATTCATCTACCAAAAGAAACGTGGAGACAACTGAAGTTATTTGCAAGCACAGGTTGAATCTGAGAAATAATTTTGCATTTATAAAAAATGAAGGAAAAACTTACAAAAAAAAAAAGGGAAATAATTTAGTTTGGCATTTCCTAAACCAAATGCTTTGCTTTATCAAACCAGATTCATAAACACACCTGGATGCAACTTTCATTACTGGGAAGAGGAGGTCAGGGCAGTGTACCTGTGAGCTGAAGTCAGCATCCAGGGCAGTTCTCTGAACCAGGAGATCAGCTCAAATTCATTTGGTCAGGGGAAACTAAGGGTTTGAGGCCCATTCTTCTCCCTGTTGGAGATACAAGAGAGCTCAAAGGAAAAGAAAATGTTTTGTTTGACCTGTTTATAAATGATTAAAAATCAGCTTCAGGTGAACATTTTTTCCCAAAGCCAAACAAGAGTGACTTACCTGCCCCTGCCTGGAGCAGCATTTCTGTGCAGCTCTTCTTAGCTGAGCCGGGCACAAGCACAGCTGACAGAAGTGAGGGCACGTCCTGAGGCATGAGCGCGGATGGAGGAGTTAACATATATTCTTGGTTTTGATTTGGAATTATGGTAAACTTTTATCTACAAATGCAAATCAGATTCAGTTTATGAAGATTGATTTCCACATAATTTGACCTTGTCTAGTAAGTCTTTTTGACCAGGTGAATTATGGGGACTTTACGCTGATTTATTTCTGCTTATGCACAAAGCACGGTGCATTTGTTCATTTATTATGCATAGCACATCAGACTCAGGAAGATTTTATCATTTGAAAATTAAATTTCATACATTCGTATTTTAACACAGACCTCTCGAGCTGTTTGACTTCCTATAGCTCCATAATACAACCTGAAAAAATCCACAAAAATCTAATGACTATTTTCCTCATTCTGAATGTCACAATATAATCTGAGAACTGTCACTGATCTGTGCATACTGATGCTGGGGCAGAAGAAAAAGACAAAGCAGTGTAATGTTACTTTTAGCATTGTACCCTAATCTGCGTCCCCAAATACCAACATGACCTCATTGTTGTTGTATAGCTGTTTTATCACTACAGGGAGAATATGTCAGTATTTGGTTGATTTATCCTTATTCAGTATTCCTTCATATTTGGGTTTCTATTACTGTCTTTAAACCGTATCTTAACCAAATTGTGTGAGGGGAAGGTAATTATGATTGTAATTACTCATCTATTATTACTTCATATTTCAGTTAAAGTAACTTTCTTTTGACTGCCATTATTTTTTCTTTTTTTTTGCTTACATCTGAACTTTTAAACAATATCACATACTCCTTTAATCAAATGCCCCTTTGAGAACATTTCTTATTGTAGTAAAATTGCTTCAATGATGACATCTTTGGCATCTCCCTAGATACCTCTTTGCATCTATTTCAACAAATTGTAGGCTATTTGTCATTATTAATTGTTTATAGTCCTTCAAGCAGTCCATGATTTATCTCCAATTATTTAATACAGATCCTTCATTTTTAAAAAATATGAAGCTGAATTATGTCATTGAGCTAATTATCTCAGTAAAGAGGGAGTGGGGATACTCGGTTCATTGAAAAACAGTTGTGTTTTGGCAGCTGTGTTGTAGGACAGTAGATAGTCATGTATATCCTTCCAGGCAAGTAACAATAAAAGCATATGTATATAGATGTGTATAGACACACACAAATATATATAGATTCACACTTTTATTTTGTAATAAAATTGTAGCTTTATTAGGGTCAACGTGTTTTGGGATTCTCCACCTATATGGCCGTATTTAGAGGGTCTTCATTTTGCAAAATATCTGTGTGTGTGACAGAATGGAATTACACTGATGCTGAAAGAATTAATGTACCTAAAGGGATGCTTGTAAGATCTTTTAGTAAGTTTGAGCTTCGGGACTTGAAGACAAATCAATTCTAAAGTAATATTAGATAGATTTTTTCATAATAAAATTGTGAATATTTAAACAGTAGACACCTGTTACCACCTTGCCAGTGACAGAAGCAAGCACTGAGTCCTACAAGGAAACTTTTTTTTTGAATGAAGATAGAGATCTAATTTCTAGCCCTCCAACTACTCATATTTTGAGGCTGAATAATCCATGTTTCAGAGGAAAAATATATTTCCCCAGAAGAGGCTGATAAAAATCAAATAGCAGATGTTTGAAACTGCTCAGCTATTTAGAAGGTTAGAATTTGATGAAAGGAAAAGGATTTGTACCCAAAGAGTAGACAGCATATTAAAAATGCATGGAAAACTGAAAAAAACAACAACCGAAGATGTATTGTGGAAATGTGTGATAAAATCAACTTCACAGTGAATCATGCAGCTTTACAGTTGAATGTTGATAACTCATGGTTCTGCTGAGAGCCTCAGAATATTTAGTATTTTTTTTAAAGCTCCAACTCTTAAATTCATGTGATTACAGCGGGAATTCCAACTTTAATTAAATTGGAGTAAGTCCCTGCCTTCATAACAGAGCTACAAGACATGTTCGTGTATACTCTAAAGACTTAGAAATCAAAAGACAAGTAAAAGCAACCTGTAAATTTTTGTTTGTGTAGACTTTTATTACTATTAGGCTGTAAATAAATTTTATTTGTTTTGTCTGGAGACTGCTTTATTCAAAATGAGTAACAATCTACAATACTGAGCTAAAGACGGGAACACAATGAAACAAGACAGCCTCCACAGCAGTCTTTAATTTAATACGGGATTGCAAAGTGACAAACTCTATCTTGGTAAACTAAAACACTTGCAATAAAGGTTAATGAGGTAAGAGCAAAAATGTAATCTACCTTACTGCCAGAGAGAAGATCCACCCAGCTGCAGTGTGTACCCAAAATACCACCAGCATTCATTACCAGCTGTGTGTAAAGAACCCAATAAACAGTGAATAGGCAAACAAACTATATCTTTTCCCCACTGTTATTTTTGGGTAATAAACTCACCGACATAACCAAAGAACAAGAAGGCTTTGTTCCAAGAATTATGGCAAATTCACTCCTTTGAAACTCTGGGATGTCCTTTCAGCATTCGCTGCAGTCAGTTCCTGGGACCATAGCAGCAGATAATACATAAACAACATTACTGAGTTTGCAGGATCAAGTATCCCAAAATTAGGAAGGGCCATAATTAAGGTGTTGTGTAACTCCAGTGCTTTATGAGCTTGAATCTACATTTTGATTAATATGGCTGGTAAATCTCAGCAGTTGTACCTGATGCTGGAGGCTGGTCTTTCTATTTGTGACCCAAGGAATCCATTTTTCTTCACAATGATAAAAGCTGATTTCATATAAGATGCTGCCTGCGACTGCAAATGTTGCTTCAGAAGCATCACTGATACACAACCACAAGCAGTACTCAGTCTCTCCTCTTCAGACACCCTTTGGCAGGTATCAGTGTGTTCCCTACAGGCAAAAGGAACTTGTTTCGAGCTCCAGTCACTTGGTCACAGAAAGCTGTGCAGGAGTTTAGAAAAGTCAGCGTATGATAACTGATGTTGTGAAGACCACAGAGATTGTTGCACCTTCTGTGAGTACTCATCAAAAAGTAACCTGGAAACTTGGCACAAAAGGAGGTGATTACTTTTCTTAAATGTCTTCATAACTTTTCAGCCATGCTTATAGTCTTATATAGGAGGGGAATAAAGGACTCAGTAGAAAAAAAAGTCACAAATGTTACAGGAAAAGCAGCAGCAGAAGGGGCGTTTCAGGGTAAGCAGAGTGTCTTGAGAGTCTGAACAGCCAGAGGAAGCAGGTGCTTTCATCTGCATTGAAGAATGTCTTTCCAACTTGAAAGATAGACTCTGTAGATACTGTCAAAAAACAAAAATGAAGGACATTTCTGAGCTTCTAATTTGGGGGTCTGATGTCAGCATTTTTGAATTCTCAAGGGAAGCTAATTTATATTTTCTGACCCCTTGCAATTGATGGCATCCTTTACAAAGTGGCCACTTTTCAGTGTTTCCTCTCCAAGGCAAGGGATGGGTTTGTGTCAGAATCCTTGTTGCAGAGCTCTGAGAGTGCTGAATCCACTCAAAGAGAAGATCACAGGAATGTCTTAACACAGAATGATGTTTTCTGGTATTCTCACTGAAAACAAAACCTTTCTGATATTTGAACAAATATAATACATCAGTTGAGGTGGATACGTCAGCCTAAGGGTCGCAAAGCCACCAGCACTTGAAAATGCAGCTTTATGATGGGAAGTTACAGCAACCAATTATAGTCATCAAGAAGAAGAGATCAAAACCAAGTAGACAGTATTTCCTTGAGCGTTTCATTCCTCCCTTAGATATTTCAGTTGCTTTGTCATTTGAGTTTTGGAGATTTGTCTAATTCCCAGATATGGAGTTTCATGAAATGCAAACACACATGAAATACTATAAAATGCCACCTAAAGATCTTTCCTGGACTGCTCCCCCTGCTTCTTCATCCCCAGACATCTTGTCTCTGGAGGGAATTCACTGCATGATGCACTGGGCTGGAATGATCTGCTTCAAGCTCACGCTGGGTACATGCATTTGCAGCCCTTTATAACAAAGCTAACTCAGATTTCAATGCTGAAGTTGTGTCTCTCAGGTTATTCTAATTCAGGTGAGGGTGGCTGCAGTGCAAAATTGCATTTGCAGAGCTGCGCCTATGCTGGTACTAAAGGAACTGTTGATGGTAGTACTGTTTCTTGGGTTATGTCCCTTGATCCTTACCACCACAGTGCACAAAGCTACTGAAACTTATCTAAGGAACCTTTCTGTTCAGATGGACAAGGAGAGAGGTACAGAAGAGGGCACAGTAGTGACCTTGCTGTGCCTCCATAGCTACAGGATACCTATACTAGCAGCTGGTGAATTGTATTGATTTAAGTTAATAACTCCTGCTGATCTCAGGTCAACCAATATAAGCAGGAAGTAACTTCATATTTGATTTAAAAATGTTTTGTATGTAGTTAATATTTAGGTCAGGGCAGAGTTCTAAAATGTCTGTTTATTTCTGCCTCTTGTAGTTTTCTAATACCCCCCATCATGTTTTGCTTCCAGTCTTCCCGTCCCTTTTCAGCTGGTTGTCCCTACTGCTTGACTCCATCCCTGGGCGGCAGCAGCAGTAACCGCAGGAGGCAGTGGGCAATGGGAGAGAACTGGGGTACCTTTCAGTGTCCTCCAGTTTCCTCCAGAATCAGTTCCCTTCTCAGCGTGCTCTTGTTCCAGATCTGTCATGAGGGGTACTAGTGAGTTATACCTGTGTGATTAACTATGCAAGGAAGAATGCAAGAGAATTAAACCATGAAGTTCTGTGGAGCTGCTTTGACTGGCGTGAGGAATGAGTCCGGGCAAGATCTGATGTTAGTTTTGAAATTCTGTACTTTCAAGGGTGTTTCCATCTTGTTAGCACCACATGATCTTTCTGTGCACTTCATGACAGTGTATCTCTGCAATCCTGCTGGGCTCTCCTCAATAGGATTGTTGTGCTTTCCCCAGTGAAACTGTAAGCACTCATGTGCTTGCAGCAGAAGTTTTACCAAGCATCTATTCATATCGTAATGGATTATTGACATAACACAGCAGACTGTTATGAAGTATTCCACTATGTGTAATTAGAGAGTATTTAATCCGCATAATAAAAATCCATATGAAAAGTTGTTGTAATTCATGCTCAAAAGCTGCTTATCTAAATGAAGTAACTATTTTGCCCTATAGATTTAGAGATGGAAAACAGCATTTTGAAAAAATCTAATGTAAATTCAAGATGACTAAAAAGGTGCTTTTATGCAGCAATCCAGATGTGGGCAATTTGATTTTTTTTCTTTAAGAAAATAAAATGGCATATGGATTTGAGCATTAGCTTCCAACTTTCACCTTGGATCATGTTTTTTACAGCCATTTCATAAATCTTTACTTTCCCACTCCTCGTGCCTTTGGGAGGATGCCAAGGCAGGATACAGGAGCCTGCTCAGGGTCTTCCTGCCAGGACTGGGCTGGGGGGAGAGTGAGGGAGGTGCTCTGCACTGTGGCACTGTGTGATGTTTTGAACAATTAATCACCCCATGCTCCCACAGAATGGGCGAAAGGTCGAGCTAGCATCTGTATGTCATTTAAGATCTAGTCAGGTATGTAAAGTACAGCGTAACTGGGAATATGAGTGATTCATAGACCAACGCTGGGTGCTCTGTTTTAGGAGAATTTTAGGGTTAAAAAAAGTGAGGGCACAGAAGCTGTGACTGATAAAGCAGTCTGGAGCTGAGTGGGAAACCAGGAAGTAGGAGGAATATTTCATCCCTACAACCTGCTCAGGCCCCCTCCATGCAAGCTTTTACTGGAACAAAATTTGTAAAGAGAGCAGTGCTGGCAGGAAAAAGGAGCTCAAAATGTTTATAAAGACGTTTATTCTTTTTAAATTTTTCTTAACTTTTACGTGTCTTAATAAATAATGTCATGATTTCTATTTTGCTAAGGAGCCTCCTTGAGTTCAGAATTAGGCAAAGCTGAAGGATACTAACTTTCATTGCACAGAGAGGTTTAGTTCAGCCGCTGCTTGTTATGTCGTGGTGAAAATCTGTCCCTAAGTAGCCTGAAAACAGACAAATGAAATGAAGAAAAAAAACAGAGGTGAAAACCTCTGCTATAATTTTCCCATCAGCCTTTAACAGTCAGAATACAATACAGCCATTTTGTGGTATCATAAAGTGTTGTTAGTTGCACTTCTGGTGATTTAAAGCCCTAAAATTGTCAGCATGGTCTAGAATATTATCACGCACAAAAGAAAACTATACTGTATAAATTCCATAGTACCTTTTCAATTTGGCATCAAAATAATAAATTCAATTACTTGAAGAAAGGCAGGGAGTACGGTGTAGGGAGTACAGTAGGCTTGCCATGGCTTTTGTGAACTGGTATGTGTGTGCTGAATTATGCAGAAGTGTAGCCCACAAAGAACCAAAAAATTGTGCTGACACATGAAGGTACGGAAATACTCAGGTGAGCAAGTCCTACAGAGCAACATGTAAGCACCCATTGCAGAACTCTTACTTTTCTCTCTGGAAAATAATGTCAAAATGAGAATAGAAGAATGAGTGGTAAATTGGTGGCCTTAATTCTGGTGCTTAACGAGTATTTCTCTTTATAACCTTAACAGTATTATTTTTGCATAATTTAAGACAATCAGACTCATCAATTCAAAGTTCTTCCACACAAACATCACAAAAGTAAGTGCACGCTTTTGTGTTTCTCAGCCAAACAGCTAGGATTTGGGGCTGTATTGTAATTTAAACCAAAGAGTGTTAATTTTAGTGTATGCATGAAGCACTTGGGGCTATCGTAGAAGAGACCCAAGATGTGCTATCAACCCAGATATCAGACAGAGCTTTCAATAAACAGGACTTTGAATGTCTGAGTTTAAAAAAAGAGGCAAACGCGATAAGGAATGTTGAAAGACATTATAAATCCCTTCATCAGAGGGAAAGAGATAAAAATAATAACACTCTGTAGCTAAAAAATATAATCTGTAGAAATCTTAATGAAGCCTAATGACTCATGTGAGCTGCATTGTTAAATTTACTATCCTCATTTTACAGATAAGAAAGAAATATGAAAGTGAAGACCAATGTTTTCATCTTTTTTGGTGTATAAAATTTTGCAACTTAATCCATATTTACTCATCTGAGTGTTGTGTTCTTATATGCTAATGAAAGAGGACTCACAATTGAGTCCTTATTGCAAAGTAAAAATTAAACTGTCAAGTAAAGGAGGGAGAAATTTGCGATGGAGAAGGAAAGACCCCCAGTCTGTCAGGCAGCTAATGATTAGTGACCCTAACAGGAGCTGGTTGAAAGCAGGATGCTGAAAGCTTTTTAAGAGGCCAGTCACTCATATGTCTTTCCCCTCTGGTAGAAGAATATGTATTTCAACAGTCCTCAGTCAGTGTCAGTTTGGTCTTCTCTGTTTTCTGGAGCCTGCACTGGAACTCTTGTAGAGCAAGCAGGCATCCATTCAGTTTTAGTTCCCGTGTGCTTTAGTTCTGTGGGCTTTAGCAGAGACGGTTACATAACCAGGTAGCCCTATTGATTTCTCTTTAATATTTCATCAGATGACAATCTCAGTTTCAGGAATTCTGCTCTGTAATTTAGCTGAGTTAAGTAGAAGTTGCAGCTCCAAGGATTTGTTTTAAACCACCTTTTAACAATTTCGATATAATTTTCTCATCAAAGAGAATTACACTGTGAAGATGCTATGCTCAGCATTTTGGTCTCACACATCAGGTTCTTATGTTTCCTTTTCTTTTTCTTTGGCATGCTCTACCAGGGTTTTATGTCATTATTGTTTTGATGCTTTTTGGTAATTTGCTCTGAATTTGGCCTTCTCTGTCTACCTTAGTCTTCACACTGTCATGTATGAGTGAGCAAGCAAAATTATCCAGGTGGGAGATGCATAGACTCAGCTCTGTCCTCTGTGCGGGCATTCAGTGTTGAGGGATTTTATGGCCCCATCTTCATAGTCCATCTGATTTGGAGCAAGTTCCCATGTCTTTGTTTGAAGTTATATATTTATAACAATAGCATCTCAATAGAATATATGTATGTACATATGCAAATACAAAGTTTTAGATCCCATAGCAATATAAAAAAACAAGTATTAAAACAGTGATATTTTCTCAAATTTTTAGCTTCTTTTTTTGGCAGAAACTTCACTAGCTGTCTTTGGAGTTACTTCCTTCTCTCCCTTGGCATAGGATGCTAGACTTTCCCTGGGGAACCTGTTCTTCCACTTCTGATGGCTGCATCTGTTGTCTTCACTGCCTGAGGGAAGTGTACATCCCTGGGAAGATGTTCAAAGTTGGATTCAAATCCTGGGCATGTAGGGATCATTGGTGCTATCTCTGAGAACACCTAATGAGGAGATCAGTGGGTTCTTCAAAGTCAAACAGCCTGGAGAACAAGCTGTCCAGCTCCTGGATTGGTTCATGTTTCTACACTCAGAAAGAAGAAATAGGATTTTGACTAAGAGACTGTTGGCTGACAAGCTGTGCTTTGGTCAGAGGTAGGTCTACAAAGGTTGACTGTTTACCTTTATTTCCAAACATTTCCTCCAAGACCTCCTGTTTTGAAATGATGACCCTTGAGACTCTCCAGAACAGCTGCGACTGACTTTGTTGAGATACACAACCTTTAATGATACTCACTTTGTTCCTGCCCAGGCTGATTCATAGGGAGGTGACATTGATTCACTCTTCAAATTGCTTCTCTTTATATCCAAGGGTTTACCAGCTTCCTTTGTGCCATTACGTGACTTGGCTATGGAGTGAAAGGCATATACCTTTATAACTTGAGCATTGTTTTACACTGAACGTCCATCAGAAGGGGAAGCACAAGACTCAACTCATGAGGTCCTCCTCATTTTTTCTGGGAGTCAAGCAGGCTTTCCTCTCTTTTGTTAAATATCCCTGCAGGAATTCCTAACACCATAAGCAGAACCAGAAGGTGAAGCCAGTAGGGGCTTCTGAAACACTGCCCTTCTCCTTTGAAACAGGGTAGAGTAGGAGGACCACCTTTGAGTGAGTTCTGCTTCTGGAGTGTTCATCAAAACACAAGAGCAGACCGAAAGTCTCTCATTCTTTTTTATGATTATGGAACTGTGTTATCACATTACTCCTGCACATTAATGTAGACAGAGTAATTTTTTGTGGGCTTAGATTTACTTGTTCCTTGTATAAATCAAGTCCCTTCTATCCATGATTAATTTTAATTTGATTTATAGGGATATTTTATGTCACTTCATATAATTCCACTGAATCAATTTGGTGAATATCCTCTACTACCAGCCAGAGGTTGTCCCCTCTCTCTTCAACATCTGCAGAAAAAATGCCTATCTTTCTGATTTTGGCCCCAGTGCTCTTGGTATAGTGACCTGATGTGTTGTTTTTCAGAGGCAAATCCTCCTTCTGCTGAGCTTGTCTCTGTTTGGCAGTAGGCAACGGCTCCCTGGATTACAATTTACCTGCTTATCCTGGTTGGTGACATCCTGAAAAACAATGGAGAAAATGTCAGTGGGCACATGTAGAAGGTGTGTTGAAATATGATGATGATTTATAGGATATAATAGGACTTTTGATCAGCTTGTTTGAAGTGCCCCTGGCAATCACATCTATGTTGTATCATCACATGGAAGGTTTTCCACTGATGTTTGTGGAATGTTTTTGAGACTCCCAGAGTTTCTTCCTATCATGGGCTTGTTCCTCATTGTGTTGTAAGCTTGTCCTTTTAGCTTTGGTAGAATACTTTACAAATCAGTGACTTCTTGTTCCATTCTTTGTCTCTCAGTGAAATCAGCCTTGCAGTTATCTCAGTCAGGAGAGTAAAAGGAGATGGTAGCCTTTATGGACAGAATCTCGTTTACTGTATCTTTAAGAGTTTACCCTTTATACTCATTCTAAATACCTTCCTAAGTAGTGTCAGAATTGTGTCAGCTGGAAGAATGATTTCTATCAGCTGTTTCTATGCTACATTCTTTCAGGGCTGAGCTGTCTGGCATACCTTTAATATTATGTCTCTTGCACTAAGACAAAAATTATTTGGTTGTGTGCTTGGGTATAGTTACTTTGACAGTATGAGTGATGCTTGATCACATATCTCAAAGAAAAAGAGTTATAGATAAGCTACCTCTCCTAAGCTACTTTTCTATTCAATTATCCCTTTCATTATGGTCTGCTTCCTCTTTATAGTTCTTTATTTTATAATTTTTTTCAAAAAGTTCTCTTTCTCTTCAATACCTGCTTTTTCATCTAATATCTGACATTTCCAATCCTAGAATAGAAAAGCACTGTATTTCTGAAACAACTGCAAAAGTTAACCTTCCCTAATTTTGTCTTGCCTTTGCTTGCAGTTCACACTCACCACAGCACACTGTCCTCTGAGCTGAATTTTCATTTCAGTTGATTTTAATTTCAAAATTCTTGATGTAACTGCAAATAGAATATTACTTGGGTGCTGTGTCCAACTAAACAGCATGCAGTGTTTTCATACTCAGAGTGATTATCTAGGCTTTGCCTGTTCATCTCTCTAACAATTTTCGCTATGATTTATTCTTTCTAGCTCTTCCTTGTTTATCTTCAGCTCTGGTCTGCAAACTTTTGCAGAACGGTTTTGTTTCTTGTAAGCATAATGGATTTGCCCAAAGGCTGCTTTGATTTACATTTGATTTCAAATCTTTGTGCAATCTTTTATGTGATTTCTTGCAAATCCACCCTGATTGCATTGTTTATTTTTATATTGTTCATTTATTTAGTGCTGTGTCTTTTTTTTGTTCACCTGCACGTGGGCTATTCATCAAATCCAGTATACCTGGCCAGCAGTATTTTTAGGCCACTCTTTCATATTCTTAGGAATATAAGAAATACTCGACTTGCTTTGCTTCAATTTTTTTAGTGTTTCCTTAGAGACATGCTGTAGTCGTTAATGGTTCCTTTAAGACTTCCTTTACTTGCTGTCTTGTCTTCTACTTCTGTATCTATTCCATTGCCAGTACTACATGTTTTTCTGAGATGGCAGTGAAAATGAACTGAAAATTGGGATTTATAAGTACAATAAATAATTATTATAACTAAAGATAAGCTGATATTGGGAAATATCTGTGTGTCCTCCTTCATCGGGTGGGTAGCACTGACTGAATGCAGAAAAAAATGCTTCAGAGTAGAATGCTTAGAGTGCTTTTTACCAGGAGTGTTATTCAGCGTTCATAGGTGTTACGTACTTAAAATGGTCTCTGAAATTAAATGAGGAAGGAAATAAATGGAATATTTATGCACCAAATTTAAAAGACCGAGGTTAAAAATTGGCTTGTAATGCCTTGCTGTTTGGGTGTTCTTACATTCACTTGAATTATTCAATGTTGTTTTTATGGAGGTATTCCAGAAGACTGCTTTCAGTTCTGAAATGACTGATGTCCTTCTAACTTGGCAAGCCTCAGATGTAAAACAGCACAGAATACAGGTACAATACTTTCATACAAAAAAGATTAAAATAAATGCTCTATTTCTAAAATCAACATAGCTGAGAAACCCCCATTTTGTTTCATTTATTGTTCAGCAAGAGAGCAAAATGGAAACAGCAACAAGATCCAATTTGCTCATTTATCAACTGCAAAATCTTTTCTCCAAAATCTTTATGCTGCTTTGCTGTCCTTCCAGCAAACGTTTTGGTAAATTGCTGGAGAAAACTAAGGCAGAAAGTAAGATAACAGTTCAAGATGGATCTTCCCACGTGGGAAATAACACATTATAGTAACTCTAGTATAATCTGCAGTAACTCCAAACATAACGAAAGTACAAAAAGAAAGCAACAACAGTAAGTGCCTCCCAGGGTACTTCAGAGAAATTATAGTGCTCTGGCTGAGAGAGCTGATGGCTGAAGGCAATTTAGATGTTCAAACTGACCAGTTTAATTTTAGATCTAGATTGCTCCATTAACAGGCATGTATACTGATTGTGCAAGCAAGACTTTTTGGAGTGAGGCACACTTTCAGGAGACAGCCTTCAAAAATACTGATAGAAGCATGACATAGCCTGCTTTGGCAGGGGGGTTGGACTTGATGTCTAGAGGTCCCTTCCAACCCCTACAATTCTGTGATTCTGTGATAAGATAACCTTGTGGATGGAGAAATGCATATTTAAACAATAGCCAGAAGACTGTTGTAACCACCATTCAGAGTTTACCTTGAGTGGCTTTGCTATTTTGTACAGTACTTACTATGGAGGAGACAGTGTATCTAGTTGTCTTAGATTTTTGCAAAATGTTTTCTGAGTATTCTTTTCCATGAGGCAAATAGAATTATCTTGTAAATTATCAGACCATTATCTTCAGCAGTGAGCCATGGAGTGAAATTATGGTTTTAGAAAGCAAGCTGCAGCAGTATTTAACATTTTCTATAAAGACAAGTAGAACTTGCAGCTCAGGAGGGACTCATTCCTGCACCCAGGCTTTTTTTTCCGGATCAATTTTCTTTTCAGCATTTCTGTACTCTAAAAACTCTGCACAGGTGATGGGATTTTGGCACAAACTGCAATTGTAAACATTTTGATGAATTTTAGTCATGCCTGGGGGATGTCTGCTAAGAAAGAGCCTCATGCAATTGTCCACCTTCTATTGAGGAACACAAAGAACCAAGGAGAAACAATGTTGGATTTAGACATGGCAGTGCAGACACCCAAAGCAGCTCTCTCCTCCCTACAAATAGAAGTGGGGGTAATATCTCCTGCAGCAGCTGCCCCACGACCCTGAGCCTGCATGAAACACCCGAGGCCACAGGGATGGGGATGGGCGGAGGCGTGAGGGGGGAAGAGTAAGGATGATAGCTAACGGCTCTTGGTGTTGCCATGCAGAAAAGACAAAGGTAGAGCTGGGGGTGTGGAGCTAAAATTGCTGCGACCAGCAGGAATGGGAGAAGTTGTGTGGAATGCGGGGCAGAATCAGTTACTGGGCCAGAACATGGGGAGCAGGTATGTAAGTTGGCTCTCTTTCAATTGCAGAAAAGCATAGGTTACATTTTTTTAATATTGCCGGGAAACGAGGCAACAGTAACAGTCACATGTGTACTCAAGGGATAACTAAAAATCATTCAGAATCAAAACAGAGACCAAAAAACCACAGTTAATCTTTTCAGCAGCAAACCTCGTTATTTTTTACCCTGTGTTTGAATATACCGCATTCTTCAACATAAAACCTTGGCACAATACTAGAACAGGATCATTTCTGTGCCTGCTGCGAGCTGCCCTGTGCGGAGGGCTCCTCCTTTTCTCTGTCAGTTCCTCAGGGGCTGGGCAGAGTGCTCTGCCTGCTGCCCATGGGGCCTGGTGGCAGAACAGGGTGTCTTTGCCCCTGGATGGGGAGGCCAGTCTCTACTCAGAGCAGGGAGAGCAAGCATCATGCCTCTCCTTGACTGGGATTGCCATTCCTGTAACACAGCATAGAGTCATTGAATCACAGAATCACAGAATGGCTTTGGTTGGAAGGGACCTTAAAGATCATCCAGTTCCAACCCCCCTACATCCAGCACAAAAACTGCATCTTGTGTGATTTTTGTGCAGGACACAAGCTTGCCTGTACTTTGGTGGCAATTAGCTGCACAGCTGTGGCTCATTTGGACACACAGGTTTGCCTGCTTCACCTCCAGGTGTGTGATTTGCTGCGCATGCAGTCGTTAAGCAGCACCCGTCTGGTTTGTAGGCACGATCTCTGGCCTGTGGTTGGTATGAGCACAGTCACTGATGGCTGGTGGCACATAAATTATCTGTCACTGACATGGGAGTTGTGGGAGGGCAGCCTGTACCCAGCAGGAGGTACTGCAGAGAATTCCTTCTGCCCTTCCCTCCAATGCGCTGCTAGAATAGATCACCTACTGGTTTTAATGGAGCTTAAGTGATATAATGGAGTCCCTCGCTGGCCTGGAGACGGAGATAACACCACTTTGATCCAGCACTGATTAAAACTGCTGGTCTGATGTTTGTTTACTGGCACAAAATAAATATGTTACTACAGAAATAAAGTTGAAAACTAGAATTTGGCTTTGTAATCACATCTGGGATTAATGGAGTAAGGACTATAGGGCTGTTCTTTAGCATTTGTATGCAAAGATATTCTAAAGGCATACAAGGGACTTTGGCATCAAATTCTGTCATATTTTCAGGACATTACTGCATTTTGGGCCAAAAAGAAAGTACTTGCCTGTCCTCTGAAACACAGATCAAACATTTGAGGATCTGTAATTTAGCTATTGTGTCTGTTTGCACTACTATTACAAGGTGATTGCTTTCTCCAGTTTTCACATACAGTCTTCACTTTGGGAGGGTTGCTATGCTATTAAATACAGTAATGTTTGTGTTGTAACTTTTTCTTACTTTGTGCTGAAAGCATAATTCGTTAGTATGTTGGAAAGAAAAGCAGATCCAGATAATGCCACTAGGCACGTTCCTCCTGTGTGCCCTGTTAGCTGCTTCTCAGCATGCCAGTGCCTGAGAACATGTCTCAGGAGCATCCACAAACTAAGTGATCGCTTTCTGTACGTGCCACGTGGAGAAGTCAATATTTATATGTCATACTTGATAGAATTCATTAAATATATTTTGCTAAATAACACCCTATATTACATATTCTTTGACTAATATTTGCCCACAGAAGAAGTATTTGTTGTATGAATTGAATGCCTGGTTAAGAAGAATCAAATGAGTACAACATATTTAATATTTATTTGGTAGCACAACACAGTAGGCAAAGAGGAGGTGAGAGAGAATGCAAATACAGGAGGAAGAAAAAGTGATTAAAAGGAACGGACAGAACACAGAATACTTCTATATGACAACAGTGATTCTGAGAAAAACAAACAGCAAGACAAGTTCAGGTGTTAGGATTTTAGGTTTTTAAAATTAAATATTTTAGGTAACAGATAATACTGTAAATAACCTGGTCCTGTAAGACCGGGACCATTCAGGCTCTTCATGTGTGGGACACTTTATCTTCACTGACACATTTTTAGTCTGAGAAATCTTTGTTTTTATTTTTCTGTTGCTTTTGTGTGATGTAGCTGTAATGAGCAAAATTCATACAGCAGTAAAGTCTAATAACAACAACAAAATGCTGACAATCTTGAAAGCTGTTAAAGCTCTGGAGAATTTGCTTATGGAAAAACTGTACTGGGCAAGAGGATTTTGTGAGAAATTATGTTGCAGAATTTTGGCAAAGTTATTTGTACAGTATTTTTTTTTCCTGAAAATAATGGTTTGTACTTGTAATTAAAGTAATATCTTGCTCTATTTTCTGATATAGATTCCTTGAAAGCAAATGGAATTCACAACTGTACAGACAGAGGAAGGATTTGAGCCATTTTTGTTGCAGTTTGAAGAAAAGTCAAATATAATCTACCAGCAACAAGATGCTGTGATACGTTTAACAACATATCACCCCAACACCAAGTGCTGTCCATGACTAACTCCTACAAACATTTGCTGTAACAAGCCCTCCCATTGTGTTCTTGGCACATTGTGCTCATGGTTGGACAGTCTGTCTGTGCATGGTCAGAGTTCTATGTTCAAACTTATTTTAAAGTGATGGATTCTTCTCTTGTTCTTCACTTCTCTAACACTTTTTGGTGCTAACTCTCCCTTTCTTGGGAGGGATATATTAGGAAATGCCAGAAACATGTGTTCCTACCATTTTAATAAATGGGAGATCAGTGTTACTGACAAACAAAATTGTATCATCTGGGATTCAATACCTCTTCGTAGCAATAAGCAAATTCTCTGATGATATGCAAAGTTAAACTCATCCTTTTCATTTGTCAAAGCAAATTCCTTTTTTTGTTGTCCCTAATAGCAGGTTCTCTGTGGTAAAGCAAAGAAGAATATAAGGAGGGACCAGTTCAGGGAATTAAAATCAACTGTTAGGACACTGGTTGCAGATATGACTGAATTATTATAGGGAAGGTATTGTTACCTCCCTTAGTGCCTAGATAGTTCTTCTTGTAAAGAAGGTAAAGCTTTAAACAACATAATATTTAGCACCCCTGGCAGAGAGGTGCTAAAACCTGTACAGGAGGACAGAAGCTGCTCTCACATAGCAGCCATCTTGTTCCATCTCTTCATGGTCATCCAATTTGCTTTCTCAGCTTTTGTCTTAAGGCAGTCAGAGTTGGAAAAAAAAATCAGAGATGTCCCTCTGGTGTATCTCTAGGTCTGCACACCTAAAAAAAATCTATTTATCACATCTGCAATTACTGTGAAATAGAAAAGGATCTTGGAAGGGTCATGCATCCATGAAACCGACAAAAATGTTCTCTCTGGAGAAATAGTTATTTGCCCCCTGGTGGTGAATTAATTTTTAAAAATATTAAAAAGCACTTTTAGGAAGTTTATTTGAAATTAAAAAGAGACATTAGTTGCTTTGGTAAATCCAAGTAAAAGTAAATTGCTAAGCGATAATAAATATATAAAGCATAATTACGGAAAATCCTATTAAGTACAAGCTTCATTGATCTTTGATAGCCACTGCAGAATAGAACAAAAGGAATCAATATCACCATTCAAAAATGGTATGAGATCTTCTGTTTTTCAAAATATGTTTCTTACTTTTTTTAATTTCTGGGTTTAACACAAATGCCTTGAAAACATACTGTGATGAGAATACTGAGAATACCTGATCTCCAGCATTCTTAATTATGGGCCAAGGTAATTGTATTAATGTACAATATCTTTAGATATGCCACATGCTGAAGATTAGAAGTGTCATCTGTACAGTCAGAGCTCTCATTCTGGGAGACTAGTAATAACATTCCTTCGATGGAAATATTAAAAGACCTTTATCTTTCTCTAAAAATTGTCTCGGGGTTTTCAGCTTGAGTATGCCAAGCATCTCCATACATGAACAGTGCACCAGGATATTGTTATTGGAAGAGTAATAACAAACTTGACATGGAAGTCATTCACTTTCAGTTCAAGCCACAAACCATTTTGAAAGATGTTGAAAATACCTTATTTAAAAAGATGGTATAAGTCTTCTAGTCACTGATTTCGTTTGGTCTTCTAATTCTTGTGCCTCCTGAACTTCTTCCCAAGGTAGTGTTTCCCCAGGTTGAAGTTCTTCAGGAAAATATGTATTAAAATACAATGATGTACTACTGCTAAGTCATACAGCAAGACATTATGCATTTATGCTGGAAAAAGGCCATTTATACTGATCAAACCTCTCATACATTGACTTACATTAGTAGGATACAGCTGGTATTTGGAAGATGAAACTTTTTTTCTGTCTCACAGTCTGTGATTACCTTGTACAATGTTAATATGCCTTCAGGTAGCTTTTTGGTTTGGAAAACATCATGACGGAATTGCACGCTCAGGCAGGGACTGTTTTGGTACAGGCACTAACTATGTAATATGAGGGGGGAAAAAAAAAGAGTAACATAGTTAAAAGAGAGATCTGAGCTGCCCAGACCAGGCATTAAATAGCTATTTCCTAAATAATATTCTTTCATGTCTGATGGACCATAATAGAGTCAGCTTTCAGTTTTTAGCTGTGTTGCTTTTGTTTCTCTTTCCATTCCCACATTTCTTTCTCATTACTTTGACTTATGTCTGGCCTAAGGTAACAGCTGGTCCACACAAATGGCATATTCCTTACAAATATTTCAGTGGGCAGTGTTACTATAAAGTGAGCCCACTCCCCCCATTTTCCCACTTCCATGCTACATGTACCTTCCCTCATTCTCCACCCTATTCTGACTCATGTCTCTGTGGCTGCACTCCAGACTGGATCTGAGAAATGATCTGGCTTTAAGAAATACATCCTGTAAGAAGCCCACCAGCAGAAAATTGGCCTGGAAGGGCAGAGCACTCAGAAACACCATGGAACAAGGTTACTGCCATCTCACCCACTGTTCTTGCAGAACCTTATCTTCCAGCGCAAGTCCTCCAGCTCTCCTGCCAGCTGCAAAGGAACATTCCTGCCCCCACTCCACTTAGCCCACTGCTTGGGGAGCAGCTTGTGTCGAGCTCTCAGGGTAGAGTTATACAAAGGTTTTATTTCCAGTGGGAAAGCCAGTTTAAGCCAGGCAGTTTCCTGCCTGCTATGCCCTCTTGTTCTGGCTCCTTCATCACAGCTCGCTGTGCCCTTGATTGTGCCGATGCAGCTGTTTCTGGGCTGTGCTGTAAATTGGATCACTGAAATAAATCTGAGTTTTTGTGTGCGTATGTGTATATACATGTGTGTGAACAGCTTTTTATTTTTTTTGAACCTGGATCATTTCAGCCATTTGATTTATAATGTGGCCCACAAAGAGGTGAATTAGCACAGCCGAGTGCAGCACAGAGGTGGGAACCAGCGGCTGGGCTGGGGGAGTGTGCAGGAAACCCTTCAGCCAGCTTTGTTAGCACAGAAACTACGGGCACTGTACAGAATCTACAGAGCACCTAAACTCAATGGCCAGGAGAGAAAACTGGAATAGACCACTGAGCAGTCAAATTTGTGAAGTGCTGGAGATAAGGCTTATCTTTAGGAAAAAAAGGGATGATAAGTTCTTTCTGTGGGTTGTTTTCTGCTCATTTGAGACACCAAAACAGTGTCTGTTTGGCCATGCAGAATATGACTGTGTGAATCCTGCTGGGATTTAAAGGATGTTGGTCTTTCCGTGGTGTTAAAAACAGTCATAATAACTGCTTCATGCTTCAGGCCTCGTGTCTTGCTGTCAGTTAGCATCAGAACATAGATTTATTTAAACAAATGATATTCCTGTATATGTTTCTTGCCCTTGCGGCTTGCTAAGAAGAGCCAATATGGTGATACCTGCCTGTGTGTGCAGGCAGAAAAACATCACGGCAGAGAACAGAAACACTGCACTTACCTCCACAGCTCCCAGCATTATTAAAACAAAGAAGCTGCCCAGCTGGGGAGACTGCATGCAGAATATGGTGTGCAATAACAAAACTTTCTCTGATTTTCCAGCCATTTTAATGTCAGATTTGTCTTGGAAAAAAAAGTAATAATACCTCCCAACATTAATAGTTTTGGACCACAATGAAAAAGTTGTGTGTAATTTTCTACGTTCTTCCCTACATGTGTCAGTTCACACTACCAAGATTTAGTCTGGTCATTGCACTTGGTAGTCTTGGCCCCTGTCACTGGAAATTTCTCACATATGTTGTTTCAGGCTCACAGGGAAGGCAACCATTGCTGAATTGGTATATGTTTGCTTGGCATTTTAAAGCTTTCTCTGAAACCGGGAGAGAGAACTGGCTTTTAATTTAACCACATTACTTTGTATTGTGGAAGTCTGGTGCGACTTGGATTAATTGAAGTTCTGGAGAAGGGGGAAGGACTCAGTGACTCACCAAGACAAAACAGACCACTTATGACTGAAACAAGAAAATAGAAAAATGAGGAGAGACTGATACTAATATGGTGGTACTTCAAGGATCATACTGGGTCCACTCCACTGAGGAGGCTTAGTAGCTAATGAGGCAAAATGAAGCACCTAAAGGCAGGTACAGAATGAGGCGCAAAGGAAGGAGAGTTGAGAAAGAAAATACTAAAGATATGGAGTATTGTTATCTCACATTAAAAAGAAATAAATCGTTAACCTCGTTTAAAAATCATATCACCTTGTGCTCACCATTTGTCCCTGGTTTTGGAGGTATTTTGCATCTTTAAGCTTTGTACTACATCCTCAGGGTAACCTTTTGGACAAAAGCCGGTATATTTTCATGCAGTAAAGCTTGAGGCTTGAAAGCAAGATGAACGTACACAAACTACACAGCAAAGGGAATTTAAGCTATGAGTTGTGGTGTGCAAAAAAGAGCAGATGAAGAACATAATTAAGAGGAAAGAAATCAATCTACAACAGATTCAGTGACTCCTGCAAAGCAAAACAACCAACAAATTAACTTGCCCATGACTTTCTCATGACTCTGTGACTATCTGCAAAAGGGTTATTTTTTGGCTCTGTGACCAAGTGAAAGAAGCATTTTTTTAAAGATGATCAGAATTAAGAGATAAGTGTTCCTTTTCGAGAAGAGTGAATTAAAAAAAGAGCCTCCATCAGATGTTGGTTAAATTATCATTTCCTGGCAAGTGGGTTTAGGTGTCTCTTCAGAAAGCAGAGCCAGAGGCGGAATCATGATCCTAGCAGCCCAGAGGGCATGCATATGGGATACGGAAACATGAGTTTAAATATCAATCTAATTAATATTTAAGTAGTTTATTCAAAGGGGAACAGTTTCAATAGAAGACAGTGTTTGAGACTATATGGGTTGGAAAATGGTAGTCATAGAATACGGTAAGGGTTATGACACATACAATAGGATGCGAGCATGTATGTTTTCTATGGTTACACAGATTCAAGCCCATATTCTGAGTTAGGCAGGGTGTATTTCTAAAGCTCCCTCTCACTGTTCAGTGGAGTACCCAGAGCAGTGCTATACCGTGTAAAGGTTTAAGTGGTGCCTATCTATCTCCTCTTACATGAGTTTAGACACTGGTCAGATTTGCAGTTTGGATTTCTGTAAACTGGAAGAGGTATTTCCTGAACTTGATTCAGAAGACCAAGGATGTTTTTGGGATGACAGAACCTGGTGCCTTTTCTCAAGAAGAAAATTCTCCAAGTGGTCACGAACGAGGCCTGGATTTGAGGGAGCTATGCATGCTCTGAGGGGCCCACCTGCGTGCACCACAACCGAACAAGAGATTGAACGCGGGCAACCGTTATTGCGGAGCCACGAAGGCAGCGTTCAATTCTTCGCCCAGCATCAGTTCAAGCAAGGAAAGCACGAGAAGCCCGGAGAAGGGAGAGGGGCCGCTAAGAGCGTGCACAGCAGCGATGTCGGGGTGTGACGGGGAACGAAAACCGCACGCACCGAGGGCTCGGACGCGGCCCGCGGCGCGGACACTCCGCAGCGCAGCGCAGCGCAGCGCCCCGAGGGGCGGCGGGCCGCGGCGGCCCCGCGCTCTCCCGGCTCTCTTCTCCCGCAGCGGCGGCGCGCACAGCCCTCAACGTCTCCCAGCCCGGCCGCGCGCTCTGCCCCTTGCGGGCCCACCGGAGAAGGACAAAAAAGAGGAGGAGGAGAAAGGCCGAGGCAGGAAGGGGAGGGGGAAGGGCCGAATTCTTCCACACACGGTGCAGCAAAACCATGAAGGACATCTCCTCACCCACGGTGATAGTAACGTTGCTTTCTTTCA
>JANHGO010003357.1:0-27342 GCA_024606505.1 Aquila spilogaster | reverse complement strand
ATGATTGCACCAAGAAAATTTGGCATTCCCACTTTTATATTAAATTTTTTTATTGAGATGATGTAATTACAGGCATTCATACGTATGAGAACTCTGTAGCAGCCCACTCCATCCTGAACTGCACTGAGTGTGCAGATCTGGTAAGCTACATCTACTGCTACTTTGCAGTGTGAGAACTTTTCTCCTTCATGGCTCCCCTTGCCACAGTATCTAAGCAACATATCCCTTTTCCAATGTACTTATAACACATCTGTGAGAAAGGAAGTATTTTTATTCTCCTTGCACTGACTTGAACTTAAGGCATGCAGAGTCTAAATGGAGAAAAACTCACTGCTAACAGAGAATTACTCAGTCCTCAGCCAATCCTGTGAATGCTGCAGTGCAATAAGAACTCAAAAGGAGATAAAATTATCTGTTGTATCCATTCGCTTTTTCAAAAACAAATCACAAGGATACCTGAGAGATAATACCAGCCTGATTTTGGAATAAGAATATTAACTGCTATTAAACTGTTAAGCTGCTATTTGCACAGCAGTAAAGGCAACAGATAGAGGCTTCAAATAGAAGAGGATTAGTTTCAAAAATTCAAAGCTGGACAGAAGTTACTGTAACCTGAAATGCTGCTGCTACCTAATTCTCTATACATATAATTGTTTTTCAAGCAAAAAATAGTAACAATTTAGTGACGCAAACAAATGATTTGATGGCATTTTGTAGCAGAAGCAATTAAAAGAAAAAATGGCCAGGACAGTGTTTACTGCAATTTATGAAATAACTTTGGACAAAGTCATGCTTTAACTTCTTATTTTCTGTTTTACTGGGAGTTTCCTTCCCATTCTCTTACGATGTGACTGAAGAAGGTCACAAGTTCCCGAGTCGCCATCTTTTTGAAGGCAACTTCCATTCTTGTTCCTCAGAGCTTCGTTATATCAGCACATACCAATGTCATACATAATTGCTGAACACATCCAATTTCTTAATCAAAGAGAAGGCCTAAAATAGGTGAAACTAAACCATTAACTGATCATAACTCAGCCTAGGAAATAGTCTAGAAAATATGCTGCACGATGGTGTGACTTCAGATGTTAGCAGAAAATCCAAGATCGTTTCTGCCAAACTGCAATTTGATCTTCTCCAAAGCCAGGGGAAAAAAAAAGAAAAAAAAGGTAGAACAGGATTTCCATTACATTTAAATGTTAAATTAGTTGTTAAAGGTTTCTGTTTCCTCTTGCTGTTGTGGAAATGCTTATGGACTAATTTTCTATCAGATCAGCCTAACATTATTACCTACCAAATAGCCAAAGTGGGTAGAGCTCTTCTTCAGCCTGGAGAAGAGGAAGCTCTGGGGATGTTTTTATCAGTGTGTATAAATACCTGAAGGAAGAGTGCAGAAGTTGGAGCCATCTTATTTTCAGAGGTGTCCACTGCCAGAACTGGAATCAATGGGCGCAAACTGGAGCACAGGAGATTCCATCCAAACATCAGGCAGCACTTCTTTACTATGCAGATTACAGAGCACTGACACAGGTTACCCAGAGAGTTTTAGAGTCTCCTCCTTAGAGATTTTCAAAAGCCACATGGACATGGGCCTGAGCAGACGGCTGTAGGTGTCCCTGCTCAGGTGAGTTGGATCAGATGGCCTCCAATCTTGATCTCCTCCAGATCCTTTCAACCTTAACTGTTTTGTGGTTCTCTTCAGCACATGTTACATGGATGGAAATGAAGAAACCAAAGTTTCTTTTCTCACTTAAGCTCTTACCCACACCAAAATGAATTGGTGTGGATGGATTTTATCAGGTAATGATACAGTCAATCAACAGGCAGAAATAGGTACGGAGAGCTCAGCAACTGTGATGAGCTGAATGAACATATCTGCAATGGAGTTACATATTTGTAAATACAGAAGTAATCCATAATCTTCCACTTTAATGAGAGACCTCACCCATGTGATAGGCTTTGTGGCCTAGTTCTGATATTCAGAACACATTAAGCTAAGTTAACTAATAAAACTCAACGTAACCTGCAGTGAGGTGTAAAAAAAAAAGAACTCCTACTATGCGGTGATATCCACCCAATCATTTTTTTCATGGAAAATACACTGAAAGGTATTACAGCCAAGATTTGCACCAAGAACTGGTGTTTAGTCAGTCCAAAAGAAGATTAATTCTTGTAATCAGCTACCAACATTAAAGGTAAGTTAGATAAGTATAGGAGGAATAGTATCATTTTTTCATTTTGTACTTTCCATTTGCTTTTAACAGATTTTTTCAGCAGTGTTACACAATCCATAACTGCAGGAATCATAAACTTAAAACTGATTAAGTGCTTTTTGCTCTCCAAAGAAGTGTGAGCTATTGAAACATAAGACTGAAAATGACAGACTTCATACTTATGTACTAGCAAACTGTACAAACTACACTGTAATACCTGCTCACATTATTTTTTATCTGCTTGGTAGATTGCTGCAGAAAATATGCTGAGAAGTATCCCATATGTTATATTAAAGACTGATGGCATTTCTTCTGAAGGGAAGAGTGATGATAAACACCTGCCTGCAATAAAGAGCAGCTAGACTGACTACTGGCTATCAGAATTGTCTAAATAATTTACCTTTATATAAAATCAAAGCATGTAAGAAACTGCAGAGACCAGAAAGGAGAATTACCTTTCTGGCAGACAAAGTCAAAGTGACCATCCATCCCACTGAAAAACACAGATACGATCATGCACTATTGGGTTTTACTGTATGTTTCAGGTTTTTTTAGAGAAATGAAGAAAAAAGCTTCCTGGGAGAAGAGCCAAGAGAGCTTTCCAGACAAAGCCCTTAGAACTCTCCACTTGTTCTGAACTATTATATTAGTATTGCTACCTCAGAACCAATAGAAAAGATGGCTTTAGCTTTGCCACAGGTATATTAATAACCATCTAGTTACACCTATGAGCTACTGGGTGATGTCGTATAAGGTTTTTCACAACTACAGAAAGAAAATGTGATGAAACACAATCAGTGTATGCAAATGTTCACCACTCTGATAGAAAACAAACCACTTGTAGAACTTTTTGATGAAATGCAAGGGGATGTTAGCCATGACATCTGTACAGCTGGGGCCCTGGTTTTGAATGTAGCTGCGTGAATCAAGGATAATCAATTAGGTAGGGAGACGGTATGCCAGCACAGATGTCCTCAGTCAATTGCAGATAATCGAGTTCTTTGAAATTTCCAGAAGAGACTGTATTACTCCTGGGACACCCTTGACCTACCATCAGGAAAGGTTTCCCAGATAAGAAAAATAAAAGGATCACATCCTTCCCTTGTGCAGCAGTATATATTGCAGGCTATCCATAATCTTCAAAGGGTTAGGGTAATGCACTGAGAGCTGGATGCATACAGCAAGACACAGGAGCAATGTCCTCCCCTCTGCTCCCAGTATAAAATCAAGAATTTATACCATGATATGGAACACGTCCAGGCACTTAATACATGCAGTTTTCCTGTGAACTACACATTGTGGCTGCCTGTCAATAAGGGGATCAATGGCATCAGTAATTTCAGCAGACATTTTGCCTCACATACTTTTTCTGGGAATACCAGTAGCTTCAGAGACACATAGCTTTTGAAGGATTAAGGAAAGGGAGAAGGACTTTCACATAAACGCATGCTTCCTTAATGTGGCAGTTGCAATATATGTTTCAGTATGTGAAAAAAAGTAACACTACATTTTTTTTCTTGCCTGGACTACAAGAAACATTTTTTTCCAGCAGTGGTTCAAATTTTACTAGTGTGGAATTTGAAAATTTCCTAAAAATAAGACAAAGCTAATAAAGCTTTTCCATGTTATTCAGCTTCAAATGTGTTGTTAGAAATTAGAGCTGATTAAGGCTGCTGGTGGTAACAGTTTGTAAACAAAGCTATCTTGATTTCCTTAAAAGCACAACACAACTCTTGAAACTAGAAGAACATCTTGGTAAGAAAAAACACATGAACATCATTTTTACTTAATTTATCACTTCACAAAGGATAATTATCACAGCCAAAAATGCTTACGACAACAAAGAAAAGGATTTGGATTCAGAGTACGGTTTAGATCTATGGCCTCCATATTCTGTTTCTTAGCAACATTATGAAGACAAGCTATACATTTGTCATTATTCTGTTCAAGGAGATATGGGTATGCAGTGACAAGCAATGGCATCAAGAACTTGTTGGCAGTGGAAAGGATGTGCAGGCAGTGGAGTACTTCATTCAGGTACACCTGGATGACCTAAGGACAAAAGAATTCCCATTTTTTGTTGGAAACAGTTTTTTGACTCTGCCAGAAGATTGCAAAACTAGGAACTAGTTAACTTGAACAACTTCTAATACCACTGATACACACTACTGAAGGAGAAAGCAAAGGAAAAATGAGACAAACAGAGAAGAAAAGATTGTATAATGAGACTCTCAGACAACAAAGATAAATACAACATAACATATATGCTAGAGTTAAATTGTGTCTACATTATACTCAGTGCTATGTAGCAGAGAGATAACCCAGACAATCTTTATCTGGCTTGGGCTTTAGTAGTCAATCAGTTGTGACAGCATAGAGCTCACTATGGAATAATTCATATATGTAACTAACTTCTGTGACAGTAGTTTAAATATACCCAGGCTTACTTGAGTATGTATTGCCTCTTTTATTTCATAAGTGAGAGAAATCACTCTCCACATAGATTTGCTTCTTTATGGCGCATTTAAATTAAGGCAGTGAGTTCCTAGCTTATTGAACAGCAGCATAAAGTTTATAATTTTTGTTCCAATGAGCACTGTTCAAAGGAAAACTAAAAAGCAGTATTATTTGTTTGCTTTCTGGAGTTTTGCATTTCCATTTTTTCCATCAAAGTTGTTCCCCTTTCAGTGGGAGCACTGTAAGTAAGAAAAAAGGCAGTTTGAGTGCTCTGTGAGGGAAACAACTGGCTATCTCTATTTCTAAGTACAGATTGAAAGTATCATACTTTCCCTATGTTACAGCAAATTGTTCATCCTATGAGTCAGGCTGAAGAGACAAATGTGGAAAATAAATTATATTACATATATTAAATGAATTTCCTAGAGTTTGAGTATCCTACCATATTAGTGAGCATCCTACTGTATTTAATGACCCTACCACATAATAATACTGCTCATTTTGATGCTTAAATATTGATGCATTCATTTTTCTAACACAAAACTACTTCAAAGTTGGGCTATATAGAGTTTTTATTATGCTCTGCATAGCATACACACACGAAAAAATTGAGCAGTTTAATGTCCTCATTCTTCAGAATGAGAGATATAAAAATGTTCAGTTCTCAGGTTTTAAGATTCTGAGTCTGAGGAAACTGATGAGATGGTGGGTTTTATGCCAATGGCATTGATCAGCTGTCAGTCTTGCGGGACTGATTTAATTGTTTTTGGACCAGGTTGGACCACCCTTATTCTATTAAGAGTGTAATTGATTTCACTGTGATTATTTGCAGAGAAAAGTGCTATCCAGTGTGCAGACTCCTGCCCTAGCAAGATACTACCAGAGGACCATTCAGACAAAAATCACACTTCCTTTATAAGTTTAGTTGCTTTTCTATGTATTCTGCAATGGTTTTACCCTTCTGTTGTGCAATAAAGTAAAGGGTTTTTCTTTTGTTTCTTCAGGAAACTTCCTAACACTGTTGTTAACCTATCTACAACATGAATATTAACATATATTCTGCCAATGTGTGACCTTCTAGGAAGCACTGCAAGTTTCTGTTAGCCATGATGGCATTTCCAATAAAAGGCTGCTGGTGTTGAGACAGTCCAAGTGATAAATGAAATGCCTATTAAGCCTTAATTGTAATTTATTATAAGCACATGTAACAACGCCCATGTTCAGTACCATACAAAACAGGATTGGTTTCTATTAACACCTACCAATGTGCAAAGTTTAGATAGCAGTACAAATTAATACAGATGAATGCTAAATGGAAAAATCAATGAACTTCATCCAAGTCTGCTGAACAATGAAAGGATTTTAATAATACTGTTGCAGCTCAATGCCTGGTACACGTTGCCCTCTTGTGGAAGCTAGCATAAACTACAGGTTACATTTTATTTATTATGATTTTGCACTGATATTTTAATGTCTGGAATGAAACGATTTATTAAATTCTCCAGGTGAACAGTTTATCATGAAAAGCACTGACTATATTCTGTAATTGTTTAGATTTGACAAAGAAGTCTATGTAATTAACTCTAATAAATCAGGACTAAGCACTGCAAGTTGTAGAGCCTTAGAATATTAGTCAATGTTCATATGAGGGGAAAAAAAAGAGGGAGAAAATAAGTATTATATATAATTTTAGATGCATGAGGCCTGCGCCAAAAGTCATGCCTCCTATTTTATGATGATAGCCCATGACATCAGATGCAGATGTTGGTGCTATGGAAGTAGAGGCTGAACCTTCCCACCAGTATTGTTACATTTTGTTTCTGCATGACAGATGGCAGCAGAGGGGCAGTCTGACACAATGGTATCTGACATGGAAGTGTGTATGGAGCAAAGTTGTGTCACTGAATTCCTCCACGTGGAAAACATTGCACCCACTGACATTCATCAATGCTTGCTGAATGTTTCTGGAGACCAACTAGTGGATGTGAATGGTGGGTGCTGCATTTTAGCAGTGGCAACAGTGACAATGGATCACCTCCACTGGTGCAGGTTTTTCGGAGTGTGGCATGCAGCCTCTTCTTCATCACTGGTGAAAATGCATAACTAATGGAGGTGACTGACTGTGTTGAAAAATGGTAATTTGTAGTTGAGAATTTTTTCTATCAAAGAGTGTTATTATGCTCTTTTTAGCTGTTGTAGTTTCCAGGGAAATAAATAGGAGGCATTACTTTCGGAGCCACTGGTGTATATTTAAGATAAATATTTTCCTTAAGGACCATGTTGGGAAGCCTAAATTAAACATTTCATCACACATTAGAGAGCTATAAAATATATTTTAATGAAGTTAAAGGGAAGACTGAAAGGCAACTTTAAGGTTTAACTGTACTTTAATTTTCAGAGGAAAAAATCTGCTTATATAAGAATATGAATAGTTTAACTCCTTTAGAATTTATTTTAACAGAAGGTATGTTTTACAGAGTTACATAGTGTTATATTCAGGGAAACATCAGATATGTTCAAAGAGTGCTGGGTGTTTTTTTGTTTTGTTTTTACCATTTCAGTTTGATTTCAGACATGAGTCAGTTTAGTACAACACTCGATCAAAGATTTCCATCAGTTGTGGACAAAGGTCAGATATCCATGTTAATGTTATCAGGGACCTCTGATACTGCTGACAGCTACGTGTCACTGATAGCTCCGCGGGATCTGATGGATTTGGTGTGACGGCTTTATTCTCCACCAGAGGTTTTATTTAGTTTAGAAAAAGAGGCTGAAGGGAGGTTGTGATTAGCTAACACACTTCAGTTCACCCTGTCCCATGACCCTTTTTCAAGTGTTGGCACAAACTAAGTATTCTACCTTGACTTGTCTGGATGGAATCAGTTCAAGGGGTGGGGGCTTCAATGTTTAACTGGCTGGGTTGTCTCAGAAAAAAAATGTAAATCTACATGACATTTGAATTCTTTCAAATGAGCTTGTTTATGGAGACTGTGAACAATTTGGGGCCACAATGTCACTGATAAATATTTGGATGAATGTAAGTCCTCAAAGCTTTGCTTTGTTTCTGGAAGCCCCCTTGTTTCTCCCATCTGCAGTTTTTGGCTATAGCTTCTGCCTGCACTAAGAAAACAATGATTAATGATCATCCTATAAACTGAAGTTATGTTGTATGATAAGAACCTAAACAGCTTAGTGTCCTCAGACCAATTTCTTCCAGCAGTTTTCTAAGAAGAGTTTTGTACTTCTTGACCTCTTCTCTACTTTATAACTTTACCTAAAAAATCCCTTAAATATGGTTCTACACTTTTATAGTATTATGTATACGCTTACCTTTGTGCATGTTCATATACATATGTATTCTAACATATGCTCATACAGTCTTAGTGGACTTTAATTACTTAAGTTATCCCTCCTTCACAGAAGTGCATTAATGCAAACAGTATCTGCAGTTATTAAAGTGTTATGACTTTACATCAGCAAATGTGTAACAAAACAATTTAAATGTTACTAAAATATGAAAAAAAAAATTGTTAGGTTTACCTCGAGATGTGGTAAGATGGCAAGACCAAAGCTTTTTTTTTTTTTCTTGTATGAATTGTATATCAGAAGTATTCTGATCAATTCTTAGAGCTAACTGACCATGTAGCTTTACAACTATTAGTGCTGGCTCAAGGGAAGCGGAAGTGATGCCTGGCAGAGAGCACTGGGGACAACACAACCATCTCTTTTGTCAAAGGTGTCAATCTACTCTGAATTCACTGAGACGTGAAGCAATGCCACAGTTAGGTGACCTGGATGAGTTGAGGCTTTAGTGGTTTGAGGTCAGTAACACCCAGACTTAAAGTCCAAACTCACCTACATATATCACAAAGCATTTGCCTCATGTGCTCACAAAGAACAACAGTACTGAAACAGCCCCTGCGCTTTTGACTAGCTTCTGTAACTTTATTTATTATGAAGGAGCATCACGTAGCAGAGCTGATCTCCACACCAGAAAGGTATGGATCATGAAACTTTAGGAGCAATTATCGTAACATCTAAACCATGGAGAAATGGAAAGGTATATTAAGGTGACTGCTTTTATATAGCTGCTCAAAAGCAGATGTATATAGCTCTGGTAACTAGTAACATCCTGGTGGCAATTGCTGTCATTTCAAATGACAAAACCTAGTTCTGATTTCTCACTTAGCCATTTACACCTTTATCTCATCTACCTGGTAAATAACCTTGGTAAGAACCATTTAATATCCAGAGGCACAGAAGAACAACCAAGGCACTGGGTGTTCCTGGTGATTCCAACAAATGTTTCACACAAAGCAGAACATCAACAGTGTATCAAAAACACTTTGTTCATGAAAAAGAACTAGAGAAACATGAAAAACTGTGAAAACCAGTCTTCCATACATGGCATGTACACAGATGTCCTGCATTCAGAACAAAAATAAACCTAAGGAAAATCTCTGCAGTCATTTAAAATAACTGTGGGTTCTTTACAAGCCAGATACAGGTGAATCAGAATTAGTTTAGGCATCCACTAGCATGACAGTTTGCTCAGTCAAAACTTCTATGACAAGAGTGGTATTAGAGTTTCCTGGAAGGGTAGGCCTATCTTTGAGTTACTTCTGCACAGGAGAAATAGGAAGTGTTAGGTCTGCAGAAAATGAGGGCTGAAGAGGTCTGGTGTGAAAAGCTTCAATAAAAATGTAGGCAGTATTCAACACTGCAGTCAGAGTGGGAAGAGGGTCCTAACCTCCAGCATGCCTGCCAATCTCCTTCACTTCCTCACGGCTTTTGGTGAAAATACTAAAAACTGCCACCACAGGAGCTTCATAAATTCGTGATAGTTATACAGGAAAAAAATGGATAAATCTCAGGAAATCTGCCTGCAAATGAAGGCAAAAGAAAGGATATAAGATGGAATTCCAAGTTCATGCTTGGAAAGCAAAGGGTCAGGAGGGATTAAGCCTATTGCAACCAGGAATTAAAATAGAAGTCATACTAGCTGAGAATTTCATCACTGAAGCTCAGCACAGAAGAAACCGGTGTGTGAAATCGTCCTCCGATTTTCACTGATAACTGAAGTAGTAATTGATTAAGCGAAGTGATGATTACATGAAACTTATAAAAACACCTCCTCATTTGCTCTTACAACAATTCCTTAGCTCCTTATATTTTCAGAAAAAACAAGTTTTCAAACACAACAAGAAAAAGTGGTTTCTGCTTACTATACATCACTGAGTAACACTGTTACACAAGCTGCTACTTGCAAGTCCCTTTACGGACACAATGATCAGACCAAGGACTATTAAGAAAGTCTGCCAAAAGTCCCTTTGAGAACAAATAAAAGCCATTCTCTGTACACAGAGTACTTTCAGCTGGATACAGCATTTCATGGGTCATGATCAGTGTTTCATATCCTGATGAATTAAGACTAACAAATGTACTTCTTTACGAAGATGGATGGAAAAAGCTCCTTGTTCAATAGACCTTCCAGAGGCTGGATGTCTCAAAAGTCCACTAAAATAGCTTTTCTTTTTTTTTTTTTCTGTTCTTTTGTGTGTGTGTGTGTGTGTGTGTGTGCATGTGCTTGTTTTTATTCCTCACAGAAATCAATATGCTTTAAAACATTTTAAATTCAAGAGTTATTGTACTTAAAAACATATTAAATGAAGGGCTGCTCCTCAAAATACCTCCTAATCTATCTCTCCGAAATCCAGCGTTTTCATGTCCAAAGATAAAAGAACACAACTTTGTGTTGGGTCTCAATAACATTCAAAACATGCAGTCTCTCCTCATTGATTCATTTTTATTTTTGGTATCCAGAACTCAAAATATTTTTACTGTGCGAAGGAGCAAGAGACCAAAACATTAGACCCACTGGCATTCTTTGCACTTTCCATCTAGTAAATGATTTATGTGATACTTCAGTCTTCTGCTAACTTTTCTTCATAGTGAATGTATGCGTATAGCAACTTTACAACTGAAATTAATGTAAAACTTTCTGTTCATTTGTTTTGCTTGTTAAACCCAGTAACAAAAGGAGTTTGCGCATCTTTAATCAAAGAGTTTATATATTCTCTGTCACTTCTGGCTATTTCCAGCTTCTACATCTTCTGCTCTTCACTGTTATCCCACTAACTCTTACATATCCACCAGATATGATGGATGAAAGAAGCCATGATCTCAGCCTAGGGTATCCCACTCAAGTCCACACTTAGGAGCTTAGGAAGATTCTGGTTGAAATGCAAAGGGATCCAACCTCATTTAACATTTATTTACATAGGCTTCAGAATGTACATTCTCAACTAACAAGATTATTTATACAAAGTATGATTTATTTTATTCATTCACATCAAGGAAGCTTTGAGAAAGATACAGCTTGCCCTGTCCAATGCTCCACATGCCTAGCAAGACCAGATAAAGCTTCATTAACTTGTCAGCCTGTGCCACAGTCCTGGAAAATGGGACTGAGTGCAAGTCAAAGGAAGGGTTAGGGCCAGTGGTGGCAGCAGGCACTTCTGGCAGGATGCATCCCTCATTTTCACTATCCTCCCCCCAGGAGCTGGTTCAGCCTTCACGCCTTTTGACTGCCTTGTGGCTACAGGCACAGCCAGTCTAATGCTAAACATTTTTTCTTGCTATTCAGCCAGCACTCTGTCAAAGTTCTACTTGACAGCAGCTGGGAGTGCAAAATCTATGTTGTTGAGAAGCCCTGAGTCAGCTCTGCTTGAATAATCCCTCATCATGAAAAATTTACACCTCATGCTCTGCTTCCTTCCATTCCTTTTAATGTTCTCCCCTTTTCCCCATAGTGTTCTTCCTAATTGGATTTGGCAAAATCCCCAATTCCTGTTCCACATTCTCTGTCATTGTTTTCAAAATAAATATCTAGCATCATGCTTCCACTTCTAGACCTCTATCCTTTATTTTTAGACTGCTGGCTTTTAACATATGAACCAACTCCCTAAGTGGTTTAAATCAATAGTGCTCCTTTAGAGTTGCTTTAATCACTTTCATGAGAGACCTATGCAATTTCTAGGAGCAAAGCCACAATTTGTGGAAGGAATGAGTTATACAAAGTACAGCCACCAGCTGAGTACTGTGAGCATCTAGAGATGTTGGAATGTGCACAATCAGCTAAAAACACTGAGCAAAGCAGAGTAGTGGACTCTGAAATAAGAAAGGAAATCAAGTCATAGCCCTTTTTCCAGCTGCCTGCAAATCACCATTATCCCCATTAACTACCAGGACCTAGCACATCGTGGTTGATGACAATGAGCAGCATGGACATGAGCATTGGAGTTTTACATCGGGAAGGGAAGGGAAGGGAAGGGAAGGGAAGGGAAGGGAAGGGAAGGGGGAAGGCTCAGACAACCAACTCACTTCCTGGTACATAAAACTAACCCTAAATCAGAAGGAGAAACTACCACCAACTTTACACAGGGCTTAATTCAAAAGAATGTTTTCCATCCTGGAAGAAAGTCTGATCTTAGGGAAACACGTAAAACAAGGTGTTTGTTCCAGCATGATATTTTAGAAAAAAAGTCAAGAAAAACAGATACAGATATTTGCAACCTACTGTAGGGACCTGCCTTAGCAGAAGGTCAGACTCGATCCCCAGAGGTCCTTTCCAACCCCTACAATTCTGTGATTCTATGATTTTCTTCAGTTTCCTGGATATTTCTCTGGATTTTATTCTGATCTTCATACATCTTCCACAAGCTTTACAAATGAATTGTCCATGATCATGGTGAGTGCTTTTGCCACAGCAGCAGGCAAAAGAGAAAAAAAACTGGCCAAGATACTCACACATTTCTAAGCATGTTACTTGAATATGAGTGGCACCAAGACCACAGGAGGTAGCTACAAACATCCCCACCTCTCCTGGCCTTTGGAATGGAAGAAATCCACATCTGTGCTCAGTTGATGTCCAATAGCTGCTTGGTCTGCCTTGTGGCCTGCAGCCTGCCCTCTGGGGTGGCACAGCAGCTGTAGGGAGTTGGGACAGCCCTTTACATTTCTGCTCTTCTTCCTAAAATTGTACCATGGGACTATTCTCTAAGACAAAGAAATAGAAATAGTCTGTACACTGTATGTCCACATACATACTCTGAGATGATGGTAACCTGACCTTCACACACAGTATGTAATGTCTAGCAGCAGAGTTAGGGTTGAACATCAAAAATCTCATTTCCGATTACTGATCTATGAAATTCTCATATACAGCAGGAGAGTTTTGGAGAAGATAACAAATAACATCAGAAGAAATATCAGCAAAAAAACTAGGATATTTAATGAAGCGTAAGATACGTCTTCTACCTTTACTGTCAGATTCATGCATCTGCAGAAAATGCTATTAGCAATGGGAGAAGGCTGTCGTTTATAAACAAAGAGTAGCACTTTATGTCTTCATGCTCTTATTAAAGAAGACAACAGAATTTATAGAGAAGGAAGTTACAAAACGCTTTTTATTAAAGTAATGTCATGCTTGGAAAAGAAATAACATCTCTTAAAATGTGTGTTTTGTCTATAAGCTACATATTTTGTCAAAACAGTTTTTTTCTTGAATAACACTGCAAACATTTCTGACAATTGAAAAGGAAACCAGTAACACTGATGTTAAAAAATCTAAAACGTAGCCCGTTTTGGAGATACAGAGATTGAATGTAGATGCATTGCTGACACCTTGGAGAGCCAGTTGCATAAAAATAGTATTTTCATTCTGAAAATTAAATATATCTCATTGATTTTCATTGTCCACATAGAAAAATGAAAAATAAAATTTGATAATGGTAAATCTATTTTAAAAAACGTATTCTTACCAATAGCCAAACATATCAGTAAGAGCTGTGTTTATTTACAGTAAACAGTTTTGTGAGTGTAGCACGGAATCAAGAAAATATTTAAGTGGTTTCAGCCAGTTGAAGAGCAACCTGAATCTGTGAAGTTGTATGTAGGAATTCCTTCCCAGATGCTGCCCAACTCTTTGTAATACACACGTGTATATACACACAGCATGCAAAGTAAAACTGTATATTTTGATTGCATATATAGAATCATCAAATGGTTTGAGTTGGAAGGGACCTCAAGTATCATCAGGGCTTCCAGATGCTAGATCAAGTACTAGATCAGATTGCCCAGGGCCCCATCCAACCTGGTCCTGAACACCACCAGGGACAGGGCATCCACAGCCCCTCTCTGGGCAGCCTTTCCAGCACCTCACCACTTTCTTGGTAAAGAACTTCCCCGACATCTCCCCTTCTTTAGTTTAAAACCATTCCCCCTTGTCCTATCACTATCGATCCATGTAAAAAGTTGTTTTCCCCCATGTTTATAAACTCTCTTTAAATACTGGAAGGCTGCAATGAGGTCTCCCCACTGCCTTCTCTTTTCCAGGCTGAACAAGCCCAGGTCCTACAGCCTATCTTCACAGAAGAGGTGAGCAAGCCCTTGGATCATTCTTGTAGCCCTCCTTTGAACCCTCTTCAAAAGCTCCACATCCTTCCTGTGTTGGGGGCCCCAGACATGGATGCAGTACTTTCCTGTACTGGGGGCCTAACGAGGGCAAAGTAGAGGGGGACAATCACCTCCCTCGCCCTGCTGGTCACCCCTCTTCTGATGGAACTCAGGATACCATAGGTTTTCTGGGCTGCAAGCATACACTGCTGGCTCATGTTTAGCTTTTTATCAAACAGGATCCCTAAGTCCTTCGCAGTAGGGCTGCACTCAAAGAGTTTTTCTCCCCATTTGTATACATACTGGGACTATCGTGATCCAAGTGCACAATTCTTGCACTTTGTTGAACTTCATTAGGTACACAAGGACCCACCTTTCAAGTTTATCAAGGTCCTTTTGGAGGGGACCTTTATTTGAAATATGATGATAAGATGATTGAAAGTATTGAAAAAAACCACAATAATTTACACTTCGAATTTACACTCTTCTGCTACTAGCACACCAGGGAGAAACTAAAGCTCTTTAATTACTACTGACTGGAATTGGACAAGGTAATGATTTAAATTTCTCATCTGTCTTCTCTGGCACCCTACCTTTGGCCTTCTTATAGTGATATTTCTATCCAAGAATTAAATATATATCTATATTATTACATTCGTTTTCATCTCTTCTTTCCTGTTTTCCCTTTCCACCATCCCCTTGAGCAGTGTGTATTCCCATTTCTGGGTTACTCAGAGAAAACCATCTGCTTACAGTGCTGATCTTCCCTCCTGATGGGATTATCAGAATTTGAGGTACAAACAGTGAAAAAACAATACACACGTGTATTATTAGAGCTAACTCCAGTAATTTATAGCAGAAAACAAGTAGTTAATTCCAAGTGAATCAGCTCATACTAGATGATGAGATGGCCCTTTTCATACTGTTCTTCAAACATGCTGTGTAATAGGGGAAAAAAAAAATCAATCCCAATCTCTACACATTCTTCAACTGCAGTCACTGGAAGAAATGTGTGTTGGGTGAGGAGGGAGAAAGGAATCATCACCAGGCAGCTTTACATGTTGGCATGGCTCCTTCTCTGTCTGCTGCTCTGTAATACATCAGTCAGTTGTAATGAACAAAGGGCAAAATATCCCCTCCCTTCATCTTGTTCTCTTTCAGAGTTACATAATGTTTGTTTAAAGTGCCCTGCAAAACACACACTTCATGGTTGTTTGAACACACTAAGCATTTTGCTCTAGAGCAGAAGGCTGAAGAAAGGTCAGAACTGTGCTCTTACAGATGGGCATTTTGGTCCCTCTCTCAGTGGAAATATTTCCATTCTTTGGGGAAGAGCATGAAAGCCTACTATTGAAGCATTATTAAAATGGATATCAAAGCATCCTTAAAGATATTTCAAGATGTAAACTGAATTCTTTTTTGTCTTTTTCCTCCTCTCTATTAGTGGCAACTAAACAGTTGTTGTTATTTCAATTTTTAAGCATGTGGAGAATTATCCAGATACCAGCTTAAAATTTTGAATCAAGATGACAAAGCAATTGGGTACGCAAAAAGGAAAGCACAAAGGATTTGAAATTACTGGATAGCAAACATAGCAACTCTTCTTTTTGAGATGCAAATTCACACATGAAACAAATATTTTTCTGCAGTCAACTGGAAAAATAACAGCTATTTTGTTCCATTTCAATATACAGTTGAACTCATCTATCCATCAGCTTTTACTACTGCATAAGTAATGTATACATGTTTGACAATTCAGAATAAGCATGTTGACTTCAACTTAAAAACAGTTAATCCTGTTTATCTGTGTAGAATTTGGATAGAACTGGATGTTGAGAAGTTGTTATGAAAAGAATAAAGAGAAAGCCAGATGATGAGTGTTACAAAATGCACTGTAAGAGGTATTTCTGGGTTACTGAACTCAGATCAAATCAACTGAATTTAATGGCTGCAAGAATACATTTGTACAGATATGACTTTGGACAAGGGCCTTCTGTGCAAGCTTTAGGCAGCTTTCTTAGCTTGTAAATGCAACAAAAATGAGCACTTGGCCCTTGATGTCTATGTACTACATATTTTTTCTTGGTCATAAGCTGCTTTACACCAGAAAATAAAACATGAAAGAGGTTAAAGATAGAATAGTTTAAAACATAAATAAAGTTCATGTTTGATAGAGCAAGAAGGAGCAGATATTCTTCTCCATAAACAAAGTCACATTTTAAATTTATGAGGACCATCTGACAGAAAGCAAAACAAAACAGAGTTTTTTACTTCCTAAGTATAAAAAATCTATAAATAGCAGCAGATATGACTGTATTTTCCAGAAAGCATTAAAAACACTCGAAGACTGTGGATTATAGTTCAAAACTGAGCTACTGCAGAGCGTCAGAACACTGCAATGCTTTCAGGGCTGCTGCTGAAGCAGCTCTTTGAAGATGGGGCATTCCTGCACTGGAGGAGAGATGAAAACTTGTGTTATGCTTGGATAAAATAAGTGTCTGAAATAAGAAACTGCTATTCAATGTACTTCAAATGCTAAAATGTTAAAACTAAAAATGAAGTATCATCAGCAAGTTTGCTGATGATAGAAAGCTGGGAGGATTGTCTGACACATCTGAAGCCTGTGCTACCATTCAACAAGACCTGGACAGACTGGAGAGTTGCACAGGGAGGAACCTGATGAGGTTTAACAAGTATAGAGTTCTTGCACCTGGGAGGAATAACCACATGCATCAGTACAGGTGAGGGGATGACCTGCTGGAAAGGAGCTCTGAGGAGACGGACCTTGTGGTCCTGATGAATAACAATGACCATGAGCCAGCAGTGTGTCTTTGTGGCCAAGATGGCCAGTGATAACCTGGGGTGCATCAAAAAAAGCATGGCCAGTAGGTCGAGGAAGCTGGTCCTCCCCCTCTACTCTGCCCAAGTGAGGCCATATTTAGAACACTGTGTCCAGTTCTGGGCTCCCCAGTTCAAAAAAGACAGGGATCTCCTAGAAGGAGTCTAGAGAGGGTCACAAAGATGATTAATAAGGAGCGTCTCCCATATGAGGAAAGGCTGAGTAACTTGAGTCTGTTCAGCCTGGGGAAAAGGAGACTGAGAGGGAATTTGATAAATGTTGATAAATATCCAAAGGGAGGTGGGAGGCAAATGGATGAGGCCAGGCTCTTCTCAGTGATGTGTAGCAAAAGGACAAGGAGCAATGACCTAAAACTTGAACATAGGAAGTTCCATACTAACATGTGGAAGAACTTCTTTATAGTAAGGGCGATGGAGCACTGGAACAGGTTGCCCAAAGAGGTTGTGGAGTCTTCTTCTGTGGAGACATTCTAGACTCATCTGGACACTTAGCTGTGCGACCTATAGTAGGGTACCTGCTTTAGCAGGGAGTTGGACTCAATGATCTTTTGAGGTCCCTTCTCAACCTTTGTGATTCTGTGAAGTGTACAGAAAGAGGATCTGCTTCCCTCTCTTCAAAATAGGAAAGAACAAACTGATGATGTTATCCACTATCCAAAATATGCTGAGAAATGTTAGGAAAAACTTTACAACCACTCTGCCTTTTCAGTGATGTCCTGTCACTTGCTACCTTTCACAAGGGAAAGACAGATTTTTTTTTTCTTTCCCAAATGCCCTTAATTCTTTTAGTTACCAGCAGAAAAAAACAAACAAACAAAAATCCAAATCCAAAAGAGAAGTGGAAGTGTAGAATCATCTAGCAGATACAGTGTACACCTTCCTTTATCCATCTTTCTTCTGGAGATCTGCTATCCCGTGCTGCTCAACATGACAAAAGTTTAATGACATCCTTTCATCTCTTCTCATGAAAAATAACCAGAAAATTTCTGGGCTCCGGTGTGACTGATTTGAAACCTGTGTTATTTATATAGTTTTAAGTATCCTGCAATGTGCCTTCCGAATAAGGATTTCACAGCCTTCACATGCATGAACTGTAAGGTTTTATAAAGAAAACAAAAATCTCTGCATGCTTTCATGACAGGCAGTTACGAGAATGTCACAAAAATAAGTAAAACAGCTCACTTTATTATTTTTGAATGTTTATAGATCTGATCCTTATTCAGCATTTCTTATTCTGTATTTATGTTACTTCTTTCCTCCCAAATTTCCTCCTTTCTTTTAATTGTCTTTATTCTCCCAACATTTTCTCTCTCTCCTAAGGTGGCAAGAATAATAGAAATACTTCCACTGCTTTCACTCTTGTATTCAGTTCTACCACAACTGATTTACTAGAAATCTGCAAGTGGTTTCCATCCAGGAACTAGAATAGCACAGCGCAGCCTAGTTTTCCACATAAAATGCACTGCTGTCTCTAATATAGCTGATGTTTTTCCTTCAGTTTGCCATGTCCAAATGCATTGTAAACCAATACAAAATACATTAAAAACTGCATTAAAATGATATTGGTTTTGTTCCAGAGTTTCTCGGAGGACAAAGAAGACTATGCTTCAGCATAACTTCTGGTTAAATAACTTTCCACACCTTACTGAGACAAAAGTAATTGGTCTGTTAAAGAAGACACAACCTTGCTGGATTTAGACAGACCCATTTATTTTTTAATTAGTTCTAAAAGCCTCTATAACCCAACTAATTACTCAGAAGTCAAACATGACACAGACACAATGTGAAATACTCTGAAGAAAACAGCCTGAGAAACAGATACAAATCTGAGACCTAATTAACCAAAGTGCTCAGTGTCTATTTACGGCAACAGATATAGTCCAAGGAACATCTGGATTCACTCTTGATAGAACATTTTCTCTTAAGTAAACAAAGAAAAGTCTAAAATCATGGGAATATAATAGAAACTTTTGCAGCTCCACAAGTGAATTTGCAGTCCACAAGAGCATCTGTATACAAGAATATGAAAGTCATCACTCGTATCGAGTCTTCTCTTACTTTTGTTACAATTATTTCACGCTACCAAGTACTGTTTCTTCATCTCATTCACAGCTTTAAATTTTTTTTAATCCTTAAACTACAGTTTCTTCATTGCTTTGATGAAGTTGAAATTCGGCACTTTAAACGCTAGATGGCAGGATAAGGCCGGAGTAAAGCTGCCGGAAAGACCGCAAGCAGCTAAACAAGACTACATGGAGCCTGTCAAAGATACCAGATGAGATATTTTACCCGGTTTTTGTTGTTGTTGTTGTTTAGTTTTGTTTTTCCGATGAAAGTTGTCGGTAGTTATATACGATTTTTTTTTTTTGTTTACTTCACTGGAAATAAAATTTGGGGCATCACTGGGGTAGGCACCTTGCCCATTCCTCCCCAGTAGTGCGGCGATGGAGCAGCACTGGGCATGCATGGGGGCTGCTCCTGAAGGCAAATTACATCGACTGCAAGGGTCTAAGAAGAAAGAGACTACGAACTGATGAATGAAGAATGTAGGGTTCAGTCTGAAGTACGGCTAAAATATTCCTTGAACTTGTCAAGGAATCTAATGGTAGGATACACAGAAACAATATTTGGACACTAAGCACTCGAATACAGAAACAAATGCAGGAGTTAAAAAGACCTCTTCTGAAATTTGGAATTGCTCTTTGTAATCAATATTAACTGAATTAAGAGACTAGTAGTTAACTTGTCTCACCTGATCAGCTTCATGCATAAGAGAATACAGCTCACAGCACCTAAACAAATTAATAAAAGTTGTATTGCCACTGAAAGCAATCAAGATACCACTGTGTTCACAACCAGGCTCACAGACTCCAGTACTTCTCCATGTCTTTGACAAATCCCACTGCAGCACCTCACAGGAACAGCTCACATTTTGCTTAAGTGTATTAAGATGCATTGCTTATCTAAAAAGTTGAGTAGTGCAGCAAATGTGACAATGGTACTAACAATATGTTTGAGAGGTCATGGCAAATTTCACTGTGGCTGCACTGTAAATCTGCCTTTAATTCTTGCATGTGTGGTAGCCAAACAATTTGCATGAGTACAGCATTTCATATGTTACAGTCCAGAAATGTATCATACAAAAAGCAATATGTAGAGACATTTCTCTGAACATACACTACAGTAAAACAAAAGGCAGGTATGTTGTGAACTAAGGCAACAACTGGTCAGTAGAGGGCTACTAAGCTAGGGGAAGGCCAGCAGCTGCTCCAGCTGCCTCACTTTGCACAGGAAAGCCATCGTGCTCACTCAAATGCCTCAAAAAAACAATAGAAATGGGGACCATTTATAATCAGACATGCTATCTTTTGAAATGAACTCATGTTGCATTATTTCAGGCTTGTTATGCAGTATATATAACATTTCAGGCTTCATGCCGATTCACAGACTAGGAGATTGATACTAGAGGAGGATGAAATTGTATTATCTTAAGAATACAAGCATGCAAGCTGCCAATAGACAAAGGGAGAGGAAGGGGAAAGCAGAAAGGAGAAGGAGACAAACAGGAAAGGGAAGGGGAGGGAAAATGGCAAGGTAAGGCAAAGCAAGGCAAGGGGGAACATCACTCCATATACTCCCCTCCCTGTCTGTTTTGTTGTTCGAATCTCTCTTCATTCATGACCTTACCATTTTACTAATTCCTCAGACGATACACTTAACTGAAATGAAGGAGTAATTTCAAGCCAGACTGGTAGAAATAGTAAGAATATGTCTGGACTTCCAGCTCCAGGTTCTCCTAGGCTGTTAAACCTGCCACTCTGCAGCTGAGGTATGATTGCAACTGCAAAGGATTTGTTAGCTTTGCTGTTCTTATTTCTACACTTCCCCCTGGGCAGCCTAAACAGATAGAAGTGGGAAAACCTCCAAAACCTTCCAAATGTGACTGGGAAAGCTGGGAAAAGTCATAATCAGATTACTGTACCCCAAAAGATTCATGGCTGCCTTTTTTTTTGTTTGTTTCCTCACAGATGCTTGCACTCACAGTATGAGGCTAAATTCAGAAGAAAAAAAAAAAGGCACAGTAAGTTAGTGCACATTTCCTTTTATAGTAGTTCATAGCTGAGCTATGTAAACCTTTACTTCTATGTTTTGATATTGCTCAGGTGTCTTAGTTTCAGTCGAAATGGAATTGTTTTCTTCAGAGTGCCTGGTATGATGTTATGTTTTGGTTCTAGGAGAACAATATTGATAACACACCGACGTTTACAGCTGCTGCTAATGAGCGTTGTACAGAGCCAAAGCCATTTGCAGCAAAGGGTCCAAGGAGCTGGAAGGGAACAGAATTAGGACATCTGACTTAAACTGGCCAAAGGGATATGACATCACGTGGAAGAAGTTTTGAAGGGAGTGGGAGTTCATCTCTCTCTCTTCTGCTGCTCGGACGTCTAGCTGGGCACTAGCTGTGAGCAATTACTTGTTATATACATGCATATATATATGTATATATACAGTCATTACTGTTATCCTTTTCCTTGTCTCTATCTTAGTAAATAGTTTTATCTCCACCCACAAGTTCTACTTTGTGTTTTTTTTTATTCTCTTCCCCCATCCCACTGGGAAGGAGGGAGTGAGCGAATGACAGTGTGGTGCTCAGCCACCTGCCAGGTTAAACCACAAATCAGGCTAACCATGCAGTGCAAGTAGACCCTTCTCATGCTTCATAAGTAGAACAAGGGGATATCAGAAATATCAAAATCTCATCATTACAACTATAACGACAATATCTGCTTGCTTTCTCTGGGATTACTTAGCTGTATCACAATGGAAACCAAACTACTATAAAAGTAGTACAAGGGGGGAAGCAATACCCAAAATCTTCAAAATAGAGTAGGTTATGGACAGTTCAATTTTTTTATCACTCTCTTTTCCTATGCCTCATCACATTGCAAAAGTATTTATGTGTACACCTAGGAAACAATCTCACTGCTTTCTTTCGACCCTTGCTTTACTGCACAAACACTATTGTGAAGGCAATTTCACAGCTTCTCATATTGCTCCTAGCTGTTTTAGAAACCTTATGCTCTTTCCAACGTCAGATTCCAGTCTCTTTCAAGCAGATACAGGATGTGGTGACCTATTGTAATGTTTCTGCACTGTGTAGCACAGAGATACTATCACACAAGTAGAATATACTATAAATAATAGAAATTAAACACAATGAAACTTATAAGCACTTTAAATTATAAAGGTTATTCTACAAAAATAATTTTTCACAATGAAGTACTTCATACTACTACTACATACATACATACATACATACATACTACATACTTCATACTACTTTGCGTGGTGATAGGACGGGGGAAACAGCCACAAACTGATGCATAGGAAGTTCCGCACAAATGTGCGTGGGAACTTCTTAACAGAAAGGGTGACGGAGCACTGGCACAGGCTGCCCAGAGAGGTGGTGGAGTCTCCTTGTCTGGAGATATTCAAGACCCGCCTGGATGTCTAGCTGCACAACCTGGTCTAGGGAGCCTGCTTTGGCAGCGGGGTTGGACTAGATGATCTCTAGAGGTCCCTTCCAAACCCTACAATTCTGTGATTCTGTGATCCATATTCATACTACAGCCTTGTAAATTGGAGCCTTTGAATTCAGCACTTAATTACTGAATAAATTCAAGTTGAAAATTCTTTATTAAATGTTACATGTGGCATTAGAAAAATGGATTCCCAATACATAAAACACAACTACATACATAAAAAGTTCCAAGCTCCAACCTGTCTTAAAGCTACTAGCAAGAAAAGCACTACCTTGCTGCAAGTGCAAGAGAAGAAAGCAACAACGTAAGTTTCTCAAGTCACAGCAACAGGTCAGCATGGCAAGCAGTGGGACTGCCCAAACACAGCTGTTTTCCATGTTGTGCTCCTTTCCTTTACAAAAGGGAAGATGCAGAACACTGCGATCTGGCTCCATCCAGCAACAGTGGCCACAGGCCATTCCTCAATAACTGTCTCTTCCCTTCTGCAAACAGAAGGTTTTCAGCCACTAAAAATGCACAGGCAAGCAGTATTAAGATGCACTCGGTTGGTTTTGTTGTTGCTACTGTTTTGTTTGTTTAGGTTTCTGTTATGCTGAAAAACTGTATTCTGATTAGCTTCTCATAAATTCCAAGTATCAACTTCTCACCCCCACAGGCCACAGACATTAACCAGGTAAGGTAACACCTTTGCTATGTTCCAAAAAAACCTGAAAGAACAAACAGTAAAAAAAAATTTGAAACAGTGGCAAAATGCAGCCCCAACAAGAGCCAACTCACACCCTGTACTTGTTCTGATGGCCCTACTCCAGGATAAACTCCTTTAACGAGGTGCCACATTTTAAACAAAACTGAGACAAACAAAAATCATGCTTAGCGAATTTTTCCTGGGTTCAGGAGCATTTCTAGGAAGCATGAGAGCAGCAAAATCACAGAGGAAAGCCAACGTGAAAAAATAAGCAATAGCTATTATCTAACTTTCTGGGCTTTTTTCTTCCCTCCCCAAAGTTTTAGACTCTTATTAAAACGAAGAGGAAGAACTGGAGGCTTATGTATACTCCTCTTAATATCTTTTTAATATCTTTTAATATTTTTAATATTTTTAGTATCTTTTTTCTTTAGAATCGTATCAGTATATGCCAAGAAAAATCCTAACTGAAAACACACTTCCCCAGATGTTAAGCTTGATGATATAGCCATGGGCAACAGGTAGTTTTTAAGAAATCCCACAGGCAAAGAACTAAACTATACTTACACAATAAGCATTAATATTACATAAGAAGATGTATTCATTACCTTGACAAATTTGATGCTATAAATCATGGGTTTGGCTTGACTGAGCAGCACTGAGCAAACAGGAGTTGCCTAGGGCTTCATATAAAGTATGCAATAAATGTAACATAAACAGAGGACAACAAGACCATAAGACCAGTGGGATGTTTGACCTTGTTTCTGTGAAACCAACACATCAGTCTGGTTCGATGGCAGTGGTTGCAATTCTTAGTGAGTTCTCAAGGTGTTAGTCAGAGATTTTTGATGAAATACTACTCTTCCTGTGATTCATCCTTGATAACTGCTCACCAATGAACATACTGCCAAAAAGCGATGACATGAATGAGGGGTGATTGTGAAGTGATGGGTATTTCTCTCTGGTAAGATAGGGCTTAGAAAAGTCTAGTAAAGACAAATGATCACATTTTTGAGTTGAATGTCTGACTGCAATTCTATACATTCAGTTTGAAAATTCACAGGTGATATATTTATGCGAATTGAAAATAGAGTCACAAATATACCAAAATAATGCTTTTTTTCCTGAAGCCCATTCTCAAATTCCTTCATCAAAACAGAAAGCACAGCTGCGTATTTTTTGCTGTTCACAGGACTGTGTTTAGCCAATGTATCAAAACACATGAAATTATTTGCCATAACTTGAGCTTGTCATAATTTAAGTTTCATTTCAAATGCTGTTATGGCTTGAAACATAGCACAGGTAAGTTAATTTTCACCTCAAAAACACATTTAACTCATTTACATGAGCAGTCAAATCCACCAAAAATGCTAAACCCATGACCCGTTTTTCATCTTCACAATCTGACACAAGTTTTCATTTTGATTTCATAAATGACTTGATTTCATTTTGCAAATCATAAAGACTACTTTGCACTTTGCTCTGATTTAGCCACCTTTCTTCAGAAAACTAAATGATGACCGCTATAATCAGCATCCAAACGTTTAAGGAACTCCTAGAACTGGTGATGATTCAATCCATTGGACTTTATGAAATTCACAGCTTTGATGACTATTTGCATGACATTTTTAAAGCTTTCACACAAAGTTTATTGATGTCCAATGCAGTGATATTTCACCAAACATGAGCTGTCATTGGTAATTTCATCATCTGCTACTAATGTTATACGCTCCTCTTCTTTACCAGCCATCACTTGAGTACCATCAGTATCTATACCAGATATGCCGACAAAAATTAAAGAAAATAACTTCAATGTAATTTTACTTCTTCATACAAACTGAGAGATTTATTGTGTCTTTTTATGGCACCAGAGAAGCCACTTCTTCAGTGACATTGGATTCATTATCAGTATCTCTAATGAAAACGGCAAGTTGAGACATATCTGTAGCATCAGTACTTTCATCTATAACCAAAGCATAAATTGAAATTAGCAGCTTTACTGCCCTTACAGATGTTCCTATTTCTTCAGTTCTCCTGGTTAGAGTCTGGTTTTACAAACTTTTTTTCTTTCAAATCAGGACACATCTGCCATGCTTTCCATACACTGCTTAATAAACTCATCATCAGTAAATGGTTTTGACTTTTTTTGAAATTGGATCTGTTATCAAGAAACTAGCTTTTATAACGGAGTCCATTTGAGTTTTAACTTCTGCTTTTAAAAAGATTTTATTGAGGTGACAGACCTTTTTTCAGTTCCACTATTTTGTCCTTATAAAGCATTCCTTAATACACATCAAATCTGGCAGCATATTTTTTGCATATAATGTCTTTTCAAATTGTAGTATTTGAAAACTGACATTATTCTCTTGCAAATTAAGCCTAGTGCCATATTATTTGTCAGCACAGCACCATGCCCTTTCCATGTCCCGGGGCAGGCTGCTTGGTGGGGCAGAGCCACCACCATGATGATGCAGCAGCAGAGGGCAGGCCACATTGCGAGCTGCGCCAGACCGCATGCAGCCCACAGGTTGGACATGCCTGCTATAAATGGTGAAAAAAGGACTGCTTTGTTATGCTTCAGATAGCCAAAGACTACAGAACTAAGCAAATTTATCCATGTGACAACACAATACGTAGAATTTATGAATCAACTACATATCCTATGTTTTGCTTTTACTTGCATAAAGTGATGGTGTACGTTTAAAAGTGCATCATTTAAAAAAAAAGCACTGAGCAAACAATAATTGTGGTTGCAGCTGGAAAGGATTTCTAGAACTGATCCAATTTTTGCACTCCTTTTCTATTTCAGCTAGGTTGACTGTATCTCAAATTCAGCTATCAAGATACTACAAGACATTAACAAGAGCCCTGCTAAAGCCAAGGTAGTTGATGTCCACTGCTGTTTCATCCACGCATCTGATCAAAGATGGTACTAGATTAGTGGCATGATTTGCCCTCGTAAATCTATGCTGACTGCTCTAAGTCATACTCATCTTTCACAGGACAGGTCTTCTAACAGCTCACAGCACTCACCTCTCCTCCTTGAAAAAGCTCTCATGTAGCCCTCTGGATCCTTCTTTCTTTTTAAGATCAGTGTAATAGTTACTACCTCACAGTGATTGGGAACCTCCCACAACACCGTGACATTTCAAAAAGACAGTGGTCTCCCACAGTAAGATATAGTAAGACAAAGACAACACCAGTAGAGCTCTGGCTTGCTTTATTTAGTCTCTGCACACTGACAAACCGCTTTCTCCTGCCTTCATCTGCTGTACGCTTTCCTTCTGCATTTGAACTTAGTCTGAGTTCTACCAACAGCCCTGGCAGGCTTTTGCCACACCTTCTCTACCTTCTCTACATCAGAACAGACAGCTCCTGTGTTTGGAGAAGGATATTCTTGAGTATCAATCAGTTCTCTCGGGCCACTTTGACCTCAAAAACAGATTCCCATAGGATATTGCCAAGCAGACCATTGTTCATGCCAAAGTCAACTCCCCTGAAGTCCAAGGTTACAGTTCTACTATTTGCCTTACTAATCCTGGGAGAAGTAGACTTCCAGAGAGTCCTGAATGGATTTCAATCTGTGTTTCCAGCAAATATTAGGACAGCTAAAATCCCCACATTGATACTAGTGTCCACAATAACAAGGCTTCCTTCAGCTTTCTTAAACAGGTTTTTTCATCCTTTTCTTTATCAGGTTTGTGGCAGACTTCCACAACGTGGCCTGCTTGCAGAAATCACAGCCTTTCCTACACCGAGTCTATTCTTCACTTACTCCAGGATGGCCTCTAACAAAGCTTTTGGCTCCACAGGTTGCATGCAAAAGAACCAGTCCACGGTATCCTTTGGGAATGCAGTGTTGGTCCATCAAATGGACAAGCATCATCTAGAAATTTTCTTTGAAAGGAATTGTAATACACAAGTTTTAAGCATCTCTGATTTCTTGCTAAACACAGTCTCAGTTTGATGCAAGGTCCCCAGCAAGATTGGCTACAGATCAGGAAAACTCTCCAGTATACTAATGCACGCAGCATGGGAAATAAACAGGAAGAGTAAGAGGTCTGCGTGCAGTCACAAGGCCATGATCTCATAGCGATCACGGAGACATGGTGGGATGGCTCGCATGACTGGA
>JANHGO010003356.1:0-27347 GCA_024606505.1 Aquila spilogaster | reverse complement strand
GAATCTCTGCTCCGGCGCCTGGAGCACCTCCTCCCCCTCCTTCTTCACTGACCTGGGGGTCTGCAGGGTTGTTTCTCACATATTCTCAGTCCCCTCTCCTGTTGCACAGGTTTTTTTTTCTTTCCCCCTTCTTAAATAAGTTATCCCAGAGGCACTACCACTGTCGCTGATGGGCTCAGCCTTGGCCAGTGGTGGGCCTGTCTTGGAGCCTGCTAGCACTGGCTTTGTTGGACATGGGGGAAGCTTCTAGCAACTTCTCACAGAAGCCACCCCTGTAGCCCCCCAGCTACCAAAACCTTGCTATGCAAACCCAACACACACCTCTTTAGTTTCAGTGCTGTGATGTATTAAATTATTACAATTACTACTACGTTGCTGTAGTAATTGCAATAATTACTGCAGTGGTTGTCCAGTTCTGCAGGAATTGAATCTGACTTCTGATCTATGAAGCAGTTGATACTGCAACACCTGCCTTCATCAGCATATATTGTTTTTCAACTGGGAGCTCTCAGAGAAGAGTCTGTAAACAACATTTATAAAATACAGATGGTCTTGGTTGCAGATGCATTGAAGGAAGCTTAATAGCAGTTTGGATGGGTTAAGTGGTTGTGAACTTCCAAGATTATTTATCATCAGTAAAAAACAATCCATTTTGTAAAATTTATATCCTATTAGAGAAGTATTAAATGAAAAGCAGAGCTGCAGAAATTGTCTTCTCTACAGTTCTGGGTGGTTTTTTCTTTCTTTCTTTGTCATTATCAGCAATACAAACTTGAGCAATGAAATAGCTTTTTTTTTATGATGAATTTCATGTTTATTTTGAAAAGTAGCATGGATGGGTAAATAAAATCTTGAAAAAACAGGATTTGTATTCATGGCTATGCACAGTTTAAAAAAAAATTAAAGCAGAAGATTATTCTTTTAAGTCAGGATGAATGCATACATTTGTATTCCCTTCTGCACAATTGACTGAGCTTCACTTTCAAAATGTCAAGGATAAATATCCTTCAAATGGTTCCATTAAAATGATGATAACCATAGTAACGGTGTGTAGTTTGCTTATAACTTTTTTTCTTTTTTCCTGTGGCATGTATTCTTTGCAACAATGTTGCTGCCAAGAGAGCTAAAGAAAAGTGATCCCTACCAAATTCGTGATTTGAATGTGGGTGTTCATAGCCTTCATATGTTAAGTTATGAAATTAGCTTTTGTTTGGTAATTTAAAGATCTGTTTATGGATATGAAATTTGAATAGGCCATTATGAAAATATACTACCACCTGCTGCACTCATCAGTATAGAGGGGATACTATCTACTGTTTACTACTTCTTTGCATTTTTATAGCAGAATCAGAAGAGGGGAGAGTATGAAACCAGAAAATGTTAAAATTAAGTTAAAGATAATTAAGAGATCCAGCTACACAGCCTCCAATTACTACCAATACAAATGGACTTTATATTGCTAAATCCCACAGATGTCTTAAAAAAAAAATCACAGTGCTTAAACTAATGCAAAGCATTGTGACAATATTGTTAAGGCACTTACTAACTAAGGAACATCATAGATTTAGGTCTTGTTCAATCATACCAAGTATAATCCAAGGAAAAAGGCAGCTTGCCAAAGGAGCACTGAGGCAAGGTGCCCAAGAGAGTGCAGAGGCCACAACAGTTGTGTATGCACCATTGGTTACAGAACCACGCTGCCATCATCCCATTTGCATGATACGTGGGCTGGACACAAGCTCATTTTGCCCTTGCCTTTGAGATTAGCACAGTCTGATTAAGGACGAGAATTAAACCCAAGGAACCAGAATTATTCTCTCTTATCCTCACATTTCCAACAATTGTTAAAGGCTGAATGTATACATACCATCTGGCTACATCAGAACAACCCTATCATGAAAATACAGCATTGTAGTACCTATACTTCTGTCAAGAAAAGAACAGGCAAAGTTTGCATTCTTTTAGAGTAATGAATGAATTAGTACTGTCATTGTATGTGTTTCCTTGACAGTGGGAAAGGAACAGATTATGATAACATATATATATATATATATATATATATAAAGTTTATATATATATATAAAAACTATCTACAAGAACATGCACTTTTGATCTAGTCTGTATCTCTGTTCTGATTTTGCCAGAATAACTGGTTTGGCTAAGGTTTTACTCTCTTGTTAGCAAATTATAGTGGAGACCTGACCTATGTGCATGCCTGTTCATTCATGTACCAATGCAGCTCTTAAAAGGTGGATTATTCCACTTAGTGGAAGAAACATATTTGAATCCAGTGCCAAAATAGCATGTATAGAAAGGAAGCTTTCTTCTTTCTTCCCTAAGAAGCCACACAGGACCATCACAATCTATTCTAATCAATTTAGATCAAAAACTTTTATGTACAGGAACAGATATGTAAAATTGCAGCACTTCAAATGTACATAATTCCTTGGAATATTGGTAATATTGAAGTTTTTGGCTAATGTTTTACTTGACATCTCTAAACTCCAATGATCTTTAATTCATGTGATTTTGACTGAAGAACAGAAATAAAATCTCCTTAAGAATTTATTTAAGAAAAAATGACTTTGCACTTGTACTCTTTGTACATAATTTTTCAAATGGTGCAGGTAAGATTTTCAGGCTTTCCTTCTACCCACTTGGAACATTGTTTCCCCGAATAACCCCACTTCTGTCTGTCTTTAGTTACAATTCTATCCATCATTTCTATTGTGATATTTCACCCAGCTACTTCTAAATTGATCATAAATTATTAATTGGGATAATCTGGTAGAAAATACCACCTTTCCCCACCTATCTTCTCATACGAAACAGAATGCCATGCTCAGTGAACCTGTCAGCAGCAGCATAAGGTTCTGTGGTGCAGGCTTCACTTGGTGGTTCTTACTGAAAGTTAACTACTGATAAATTTGAGATTGAGTTCTAAAGCCGTCCTTCCACATTTTTATTATTTCAGTACAACATACTTCACACTTTCCAATTGTTTTACTGAGTGTGGATATAAATGAGGCAGTAGTACAGTGGCCTTGCCTTTTGGATTTTGCATGGTTTTCAGTTTAAGATGTCTCTGCTTCAATGCCTGAAGTTCTAGAAAGAGAATTATCCAAGTATAAAACCATAAGAAAATTTTCTTTCATGATAAATATAATAAAAAATGCCTTGTGTAAATAATAGGAGTTCTTTAATCTATATTTGGGGCCATATTTTTTCATGTCCTATATCTACTGTGAACCTATTTAACATGAATGCAAGATGGGCACTACAGGGTTTTTGGCAATATGCATTCCTGCTTCATTCACTTGCCACATATCCATCACAAGAAAAACAAATGAATGAAAAAAAATAACTAAATGAAGAAACTCAGCCTGGATCAAAATTCTTTTTCTTGAGCCTGTGTCAAGATTGTGAGCTTACATATTTGCCTACATATTCTATTCTAAGGCATCATACTGGCATGTTATAGACAGTTTATGATTTCAGGGAAGGATTAAGAAGATGGCCGGGGAAATTCGCAAGTTGCTTTGGTACTGTCAAAAGGAAAAATTGCAATGTTATATGCTGAAGGGCTTTCCTGATTCATGTGACATTATCCTTAAAGGTCGAACAATGCTTTGCTGAATCCCTTCTTGTGTTTGCAATGCAAAATCTCCCAATTTGCAAGCTTTGGGAAACACAGTATAGTTAAATCTACTAAATGCTTTTTTTGTACTGCACGGCCAATTCCCTTCATTCCACTGCAAAGTACTTGCAAATGGTACGCCATCCTTCTCACAGTTATCTAGCATTCACTACCACATTCTCCATCTGATCAGAAACAGAGACCTTATGGATCTTTTACTCCTTTTAAACATTAATCTTGCGGTTAATAATGCACTTCTCTCTTTTACTCATCCTCATAACATAGTGAAGAAAGAATGACCCAACATCTCCATTTTTTAACAGTGTTACATGAACAGATTTTCATTGATTTCCAAGAAAGGGAATATTTTGCGGTAAACTCTCATGAAATCTTATCCAGTTAGAAGACAGATTTGGGTTTCTGTTATCTGTCACCAAAAAAGGAAAAAAGAGAAAGCTGCTTTTACTTTCAATGTGGAAGTGGAAGGCTTTCCCCATAGAAATATTATTTTTTTGTGAAATATTTACACATTAGTCTCACCATGTGTCTGATGTTTTTGCAGCACATACGCTGTACGTTTTATCCCATCCAAACTTATAGTGAGCTTATGAACATCTTGAAGACTCTAAATTAAGGAGATTTTATCATTTCATTGGATGTCTTATTCCAGAGACTACCAATAATTGTTATCACTTAAATAAATGGTTTGTTGGTTGTGGGTTTTTTTCCAATTTTAATTTCTCTAAGTGTCACTTGATGCCAGCTGTCCTTTTTTGTATCTCTGATTTCTATGGGAAAGTTTCATTGACTATCAAGTTGGGGTTTTTTCAGTTTTGTTGTCTTCACTCTCCATATTCAGATCAGAAAATGTCCCTATATTAAATGTCTCCAGCAACTAGACTCTCCTTTCAGTGAAGTTTGTTTAGTGAGTTATTTTTGATGCTTTCTTCCCCTCTGATTTTCTGAATTATTTTACAAAACATATAAAGGCTAAACAATGCTTTGTGAACTTTTCAAGGAATCTTCTACCACTCACCCTCTAACAGCATATTTGCAGTCATAAAAATTACTCAAATTTCCCCTTAATTAAGTCAAGCAAACAAAATTTATTTTTAACTATGACCAAGTTCTCTCGTCCTAAAGGTTCCAGAATAGACTGGCACTTAAACATATGCCAGTTTTAGATAGGAATCTGAAAATTTTCTCCTAAGCTTAACTGCAGGAGAGGCAAGAAGGGCTGTACATCAGGTGCAAGATAATAGTTTAATTCCTTGCTTGTGACACTTCAAGTGGGTGAACTCCATATCTGAAAAAAAGAGACTAGTTTTGTTGTTGTTTTCTTAGTCATGATTGCGCTCCATATGTGCTTTGCAGCAGATGCCTGCGGAGGCTGCACAGCAAGGGGTCCTGGAATCTTATTTTATGATGGTTAGCACACAGTGGTGAGAAATTTTATCTAGTTTAATGCTTTACCTAGTTTTAAGTTCCTGAATGATCACTAGCATCTCTCTTCATGCTAACAGTTCCTCTGTAGGCAGATCAGCTTTATTCCACCTACTACTTGTGACTCAGACTGACAATTCTGAGCCTAATTCACAGAGAAAACTATCAGAGGGATTATAAATTGACAAATACATGTTCCTTCCACTTCCAAGCATATCATCCTAAAAGAAAGGTCTTAGATCTTCAAAATTATGTACACCATTAGCTGCTAAAAAGCTCCAGTTTCCTAAAAATTTTATAAATATATCAGACTGTTGACATAGTTACAAAAATTCTTGTTACTTTGATGGTTTACATATATACATACATTCAGAAATGGGAGTTGAAGCTTGGCGCTCTGAAAATAGGGGAAATTCTCCATTTTTATTGGGCCTTATGAATGCTACTATGAGAAGACTTTCCAGTTAACCATGTTTGTGGACATTTAATTACTCAGCAATCTGGTATGTTTTAAGAAAAGCTGCTACTATTCCATTTTAGGTTAGACATTAACAATGGCAGAGTAGACAATATATAGCCTACTTTCAAATGTTTTCACTGATCTTTAGAACTATCCAAGTATGATTTAAAAAGGACAGGAATTATAGTGAATTGAACTTGTCATACACATTTAGAAAATCTTTGAGAGATTTGAGGTATTTTTAATGTATAAACTGGTTCTACATTCCACATTAATTTAAGCAGAAACAGTAAGTATTTACACTATCTAGTCAATATTCCTCTCATTTTTAATTTTTCACAAAAAGCATCACCACTGTAAAAATAGTTAAGCTTGTTATATATCATCATAGTGAGCGATTTCTTTGACATTTTTACAAAAGCATACATTTTAATTTAAGCTCTGCTCAGTAGCATATGGATTTTTGGCAGTTTTTTAATTCATAACAATTTTTCAAAACACATCTGAGTATTTCTTTCCTGCTGGCCAGTGTTACTGTTCAGTTGCTCCACCTGATGAAGACCAGAACTTACACACAAATACACACACATTAAAAATTATTAAGGAAAGTAAAAAATTCATTAATCACTTGGTCTTACAGTTGCCTGCAGCTGACAGCTTATACCGTGCGTGCAATAGTAAAAGCAAGCTATGATTTTGTGAACTGCCACTCTCAGTTCTCACCTCTAGCATAACAATGAATCCCATTGTTAGTTCCCAAAGATGCTTCCTTTTTTTTTTTTTTTTTTCATAAAAATGCACTTGCTTTACATGTAATGGATCTAGAATCTCTTTTTAAAAGAATGGAAGTATTTCCCCGACATTAGCAAATGAAAACAGATCCTGGAGTCATCCAAACCCACTAACTCCCAGATCCAACTCAACTGTTAAACTCTATTAAAATACAGCTTTACTTTTCTTTGGTTCATTCACTTATTATTTACAAGCTTGACTTTCTTTATAATTCTCAATCCATTCCTTTTGCCAGGCCTCCTTTTATTTTGCTTTGAAAGAGAAATTTGCTTGCCTTATACTTAAAACTTTCAACCTCACCTGACTCACCTACCACTATATTTCCTTTCTTTCCATGACCATTGGATTACATGGATGGATTGCTCTCCTGACTTCTTATTTGGCTGGTTCCAAGTTTATCCCACTGCAGAAACTTTTCTTTCTAAACAATAATAATAATAACCTCCAGCCACACAGTTCCATAGTCTCTTTCACTATCTTTATTCTCTTCCACTGTTTTGACAGAGTATATCATCTTTTCTTCCCTGGCCCTATCACCCTGCTTCCCTAGTGATAAGTATTGATAGGATGTCTCACCTGTAAATGTACAGCTTCTAAAGAAAAATAGACAGTTAAGTTCCTTGTCTAGGACACTAATGATCCATATTTTCTGCAGGTCCTTTTGTCCCATTATTCATTGTTCCTATAAAGGATTTTCCATGGGCCTTCCCTCTCCTTGAATTAACATTTCAGCAGCGCTGGCTTTAGTAGTTTTTCAAATTCTGCAAACTATTTTTTATGGCAATCACCTTGTATTGCTGTTTTGTTTGCACCATTCTTTTTCCTAAATGTGCATTCAAGGTTAATGTCCTGTAATTTAAGTTTATCATGCCTTTAAAGACTCAAAATTATGTATGTATGTACATGTTACTGTTCTGGAGATTCAAAAGAGCATAATCTGGAGTACTTCGAGTTTGATATGAGATACACTGAGATGTAAAAATACACCATCAGGCAGAAATGCTTCAGTAATGTTGTTTACTTTTTGCCACTGTGTTTTTGCTTAGAAATAAAAATCAGTAAGAGTAGTGTCATACTATGCTGACAGAAGAAAATACTCAACTTGTAGTGTCCGGATACTGTCCTCACATTAAGCTGGGTTTCTCTGGGAGGTGAAATTGTGAACTGACTGATTCCTACTGTTCAGGGTACCCCCTTGTACTGCAATTATTTAAATGCAATTATAGTATTTGCTATTGTAAACAGTTTTGTGAATAAATAATATAATCTAATGTCCTTGAAGAGCAAGGATTAGGGAAGCCCTGAAAAACTTGCTACAAACTTCCTGCAAAATTTCAGTATACTGCAAAATATCCTATGCATTCAGATAAACATCTGGTGAAAAGGCAAACCAATTATCGGTGAGAATATGAAAGACTGATAGCACAAACAGTTGAACACCATGGGTCTGGATTCTAAGGTCAGTAAAGCAGACTATCCATTAGTGATTAGTGCACAGGAATGCACATCAAAGTACTTTTTTGTGAGCATTTAATATTCTGAGAATAGAGGAATCTTCTTTTTTTTTAATTTGCATTCCATTTTTGGTTAATCCAAGTCTTGTGGACAAACAAAAAAACATATATAACACAGGAATGACAAAACAATGTAAGGTAGTTTTCAATATAGCATACTTCATGGAATGAATGATGTTAAAAAGCTGTGCTAATGATACATGAAATATCCTCCGTTTAATACAAAACAGAGAGAACGAAGATCTAGAAAAACACAGCTCACATTATTAAATGTAAAGCTCTGTAACCACAACAGTGTCAATTAGTGGGGAATAAGAGAGATCCTTTGATGTGAGCATGTTAGTTTAAATTACTTCAGTATGTTCCAAAATCAGGTTTAAGAGACCTTTGGAAAATATAGAGGCGGGTGGGTAAAACAAACTGTAGCTGTGAGTTGGTACTTAGTATTTTGATCTATTTACACCTGGGTAGCTGCTGGCAGCCTATTTTATTTTGCAGACTTTCTGAGTCCATCTTTGTAGGAGTGGGTTCTAATGAGTCAAGCCATTAGCAACAAATCTCAGGCAGCAAGAACAAGACAGCAGCAGCATTTCTACTCATTGCTCAAACCCTTCTGGGTGTTATACTCCAAAGGAACAAAGACAGACAAGGTCAAACCTGAACATAAAGCCCTTTGTGAAATGTTATTTGTACACAGTACATTCCTCATTAATCTATTTCAAATGCCTACCATACCCACGTATTAATGCAATGTCTCATGCGTGTTGTTCAACCATTTTCTCCTTTTTGCATGCTACAAAGCTCAAAAAGTAGCAGCAGTGAGAAAAAGGTCAGATTCATATATAAATTGTTAGCCACCACAGCAAATCAAAATGTATCTTCTTGACAGACTGACTAACAATATTTATTAATTAATACATCAGAACCCTTTACTGATATTTCATTAACTATTCAGTCCCCCCAGTACAGCCTAAGTACAGCACAAGGTCTTCATTTCTCCTCCCGTTTTTCATTTGCTCTCACAAAGAACATTTTTGCAGCGTAAATGTCAGACTTTGAGATTTTGTTGCCTTGTTTACATTTTTTACAAACCTATCTTGAATTGTCTGAAATTTAAAGAATCACTTTGATAGAGGAGTATTAATTTATTCCATTTCCATGAATATCCTAAAACCTGCCACAGGAAGGGATGAGGAGAAGATTACAGCAGCAACTTCTAGACCACATGATTCCACCCACAGATATTCTGAAGTGAAAACCTTCTCCTGGGTAACATGACCTGTCAAACACAAAGATGTGAACTGCAAGCAACTTTTCCCTTATTACCAGAAGAGTTGTATTCAACTGCTAGTTTCTCCATTTAAATTCTTCACATTTTCCCCAGCAATTCTCTACTATTCCACATCCCTTTCAAATTTGCATCTATAGAGCTAGATGAAAAAAAAAAAAACCCAGCTACCCAAATCTAGACTTTGCCCTGTGTTTTCTGTTATTAATTATTGGGTTGCACAGCCCAGTATTTTTCAGGGTGTCTGGATCAGTGTATTTCAGGACACCCATGTTTTGAGAACATTTGTTTTTTTGCTTTTTTATTTATTATGAGGAAGGGAATGTTATATAGTTATGTATTAGGAAAGGGAATTTGCCAGACTTCTAATTCTACCAGGGAAATTGTACTATCCAGTAGTGGATCTGGATACCAGAGTTCCTTTGAATCCATGAGATTAGAGCTCTTACCTGACTTGATTTTCCCGACACACTCACTTGCTTCTCCCCAGTGCTACAGTCACCAGCCCTTCATGTCCCTTCCCCACAAGGAGGTTGCAGCTGGTCCAGGAAGGTCAGGCAGGAAGTCATGTTGGTCTATGCTGTGCCACTCCTGGCAGCTACCACTCTCTGACATTAACAGCCAAGGTCCCTGGACATGCCCCAACATTCAACTCCACAAATCTCTCTGATCTCCAGGATCCTCCCCCACTTCCAGGATCCTTCCTCCAGTCAAGATCTTCACCTTTTTCTATCCCAACCTCCAAGCCCCTGAATGTCCTACTTAGTCTATATGCAGAAGCACAACAAGTGATCAGCCTCCTGACTGGCAATTTTGTGTCTATCCAGGTTTCAGCTGGGATAGAGTTAATTTTCTTTCTAGTAGCTGGTATAGTGTTATGGTTTGGGTTCGGTATGAGAAGAATGTTGATAACACACTGATGTTTTCGGTTGTTGCTAAGTAGTGTTTAGACTAAGTCAAGGATTCTTCAGCTTCTCATGCCCAGCCAGCAAGAAGGCTGGAGGGGCACAAGAATTTGGAAGGGGACATGGCCAGCTGACTCAAACTGGCCAAAGGGATATTCCATACCATGTGACATCATGTCAACTATATAAACTGGGGGGAGTTGGCCTGTGGGGTGGGCTCAGGAACTAACTGGGCACCAGTTGGCAGGTGGTGAGCAATTGCATTGTGCATCACTTGTTTTGTATATTCCAATCCTTTTACTATTATTGTCATTTTATTATTATTATCATTATAAGTTTCTTCTTTTCTGTTCTATTAAACTGTTCTTACCTGAACCCATGAGTTTTACCTTTTTTTTCCCCCCGATTCTCTCCCCCATCCCACTGGGTGAGGGGGGAGTGAGTGAGGAGCTGCGAGGTGCTTAGTTACCGGCTGGGGTTAAACCACGACGGTGTCAGATCTCTATTACCTGGAGGTTTCAGGATGCGGCACTTCTGTTCAGTCCAGGTGTTATCCAAACCTACACCTAGCTTTCACGGACTACAGCTAGCAAGTAGCAGGCATCTGCTTGAGATTTCAAAAGTTCAGTTTCAGACATTCACCCACACAACACAATTATCTGCTGCCTGTTAGCATTCACAGTTTAAGCTATTTTCACCTACGACAGTTCTGAGGTTTCTACCTTGGCTTCTTCTCTTCAGACTTTTAGCAGAAGGAACTCAATTTAGTCAAAAAGTGCGTTTAAAATTGCTTGGATTTGTGAAAACTTTGCTTCTAGTTCACAAAGTTCAGATGATGTTTCTGTAATTTATCCACTTCCAATATTGATACTTTTATGTTCCCATTCCAGTGCTTGCTCTGGCACTGGCAATTAGAAAGACTCTTTCTAGCCTTTACAAGCCTTTTATGGTTAACTATTTAAATCATTGTTTAGAAAGAATAAAGCAAACAACAAAATTTATCTCTGAATTATCTCCACCAGTTGTTTTACTCCTTATTTCTCAAAGGATAGGAAGTGTCCAGTCTTGCTTAAGAACCATACTCTCTTCCAAGAAATCCCAGTGTAAGCTTCCAGCTTACCCTGATGGCATGCACTGAAGTTACTAGCTGTCAATTTCTATTAAATTTCTATTTATTGCATTAAACCTGTTTAGAATCAAACCCTGTGCCCCCAGCCCAGCAACTGGGCCATGAGGTTAGTCTATTCTTTCTCTACATAAGCCTATGAAAGCATCAGCATCTGCCAGCCATTCCTAACAAGCACCTGGGCACATTCCCATCACTCTCTGCTCCTGTCAGCACTTTGCAATGGCTGCTCAACTTAACTTTCTGTAGAGCAGATGCGAAGTCTAATGAATAATCCTTTTCTTCTGAAAACTATTGAAAAATTCTGAACACTTAGCCAGTTTCTCTTTCATCTCATTTTCACGAGCTAGTCTCCTAAGTCAAAGAACTGTATTTGGATTTTTTTCATCCATTCCCAGTACTGTTTAACTGAACTTCCTCCTTGGAGTAGTCAGGATCTTACAACATCAAGCTTCCTCCACTTCAAAATAAAATACCTATAATAAAAGAAGTGTCCTTCCTGATATTCTGCAACAGGAAGGAGATTAAACCTGCAAGTCATTCCTCTTTTAAAGTCAGCTTAACCTTTTCCATGACTTTCCCTGGACCTCCTTCTAACTGGCTACATCATTTCTCCACTTTGTTGACAGATTAAAGACACATGCTGCAAAAATTACACTCCACCTTTTAACCATTTCTACAGTTAATCCTGAATGAATTCTCATGGGCTTCCCTTCCTCCTCTTTGCTGGTCTCAGTCACATTTGGGGTTTTTTTTACTTTTTCTGTTTTCTTTCTCTTCTTTCACTGCTTTTCATCTGAGCTGCTTTTCATTCTCCCTCATTTACATTTCTTGGTCTCGTTCAGATCTCAAAAAACTCTACACTTCATACAGAGTTTTCACAGATGTCACTTTTATCTAGCTGGGAAAGCAGTGAAGTTAGGTGAATTTCCACTTACTTTCTCTGTGCAGGGAGGAATTTTTTTTGAGCAAGCACAAAATAAGCTTCTGCTATAAATCATTAAACCTCAGTGAATATTGTGGAAATGCTTTATTGTTATAATGCAAACACTATACACATTAAACATTTGTCAGAAGAAAAGTTAAATTGAGGGGAGATCTATTTGGCTTAGCTTTTAATCTAATAGTCCACTATGGGTAAGTAGTAGGAACTGCCAAAACTCAGAGCCGCCCCATGGATTTTGAAAATACTAATTTTGGAGGTGATCAGACAATAGCAGACTTCTTGCTTTAGTTACAAGAACTCACTCTTAATAGATACCTTCAGCCTCATGACAGAGAACAAAAAAGAACTTGCATGTAAAGGTAACATCTCTGTCCAAAACAGAAGTTTTGCCTACTTTTGTCAACTTAACTGGTAAACAAAAGTCAATTTAAGTAAGAAATAAAAGGAAAAGATGTACAAAGAGGTTTTAATTGTTTTAATGGGGAAATGGTAAAATAAATGCATAGAGAGAAGGTCTGAAAGGCATGGAAAAGACTTTGAGGCATTGGTAGGGAAGTATTACCAGAGGTAGAAGGACTGGGTTTTGGAGAACCTGTGCAATTAGCTGTCCAGGAGGCCATGCAGCCTAATCTATAATACTGTAATTTTCTCCATTATTTATAATAAAATACACTTTCTACCAAAATTAAGGATAAGGCCTTAAAATCAACCAGAATGGGCATAATTAACAGAAGAGTTTCCTAAGAGAGGAAGAAAAATATGAAGGAACTGCAGGTTAGCATAATTGCAGATAACATAAATGAGAAGGAAGGAATCAGTAACTATTCATAATATGATAACTTGTAATATTGGACATGGGGTAAAAAAGAGGAAAGGGCAATATTTCTAGACAAAATGAGGTTTTCTCACATCAGCTGGATTAGACTTGTGGTGGCAAAAGGAAACCCACTGAAAGATGTGGAAGAGGAAGTCAGCAATAAGAATATGAGGGAAAAGCAAGGTATCACAACAGAGGCCAATTAGTCACTCAGTAAGCAAGTGCAGAAGAAAAGGACAATGTGGCCAAAGGCAGAATTGCTGGGGAAATCTACACAGGCAGTAGAAACTTGGGACATGGCAGGGATAACAGAGGTGTCTAGTGAGGAGGGAGAAAGGGAACAGAATGTTTTGGGTTTTGTTATTATTTAGCACTGAAAAAAAGGAGACATTTCAGACAAAGTACTTAAAAATATCAAAACCTTGAAACTTTGATTAAAACTGTTATTTTAAGTGAAACTGTAAGTTGTTTCACAGAACATCTGCAAACTAGAGGAAACATGAACAGAATCCTTAAAGCAGATATTCCAATATTAGTCACTTTGTCTGCCATCTGTTGGGAACTGTGACTGCCAGTTCATTTAGTTTTCTACAAGCTGACCCTAAAATAACTTCTTGTACAATGATACTATTTTTCTCACTTACTGTAAGGAAAAGGCCTCCTAACTTCTCTGAGCTAGGGCATGAAATGGCTTGCAAAATATCAAAACGCACTTATAAAGATGTACTAGCTCATTCAACTGATATGCCATGAAGTTGGAGAGACCTTTAATATTCCACTAATTTAGCTGTAAAAAGCAGCTCTCTGAACAGAAATAAATTCCCAGCCAATGAAGGAATCTTCATGCTTATTATTTCTTTTATTAAAGTAGACAGAGGCTTGACGAAGAACTGCACCACTTGCAGCTACTAGGATAAATTCACTAGACATCCAATATAGCATCACACTATGTACAAACACATATAATACTTGACCTTCCAGAGTGTTATATTACAGCAATAACTAAATGTCATGATAAATAAACATGCAAAAATCAGGAGATTCCTTTTGCATAAACAGAAGAAAAAGGAGAGCTTAAGAAAAGAAAAGAAATTACTAGGTATATTTTAAAGGAAGAAAGGGGCACTGAAAAATCAAATATAATCTCAAATTCCCTGGCTACGGTTTGAATTTACAGGAAAAAAAAAAAAAAAAAGAAGAAAAATATACTATCTTCTGTGCCTGCTAGAGATGACATGCTTCTCATAGCAAAGCCATATTCACTTGTGATTACTCAAGCAATATGAATGACAGAGAAAATGGAATGATGAGGGAAGATGGGAAACCTCACTGCACTGAATCACCATGAGAAGTGTTATTCAGTGCAGACTGTCCAGATTCTCTGTTTTTTAAATCACAGTAATGCCACAAAGTATTCATAATGTTCAACTCCATTTGTTAGTAAGTTTTTCCGATCAGAAAAACACAACATATCAACTAGGAATTTAAAGCTTTACTTATGATATGCATAAGGATTATTTAAGAAAGGTCTAGCCAACAGCAGCACATTTACGTACTAGAGAAATGAGTGACATCATCAAAGTGCCCTGATGCTGCACAGGGATCCACAGATGTGGCAGCTTCTCTTGCATGAACTCTGATAACTAACTATGCCTGTTTCTCCTGTGGTTTTCACCTGAAAGCTTGAATTACTTTCAGAAAGAAAGGGTCTATATTCTCATTTCACCGGGGAAGAAACTGTCCCACAGATTTGCTCAAGGTTTTACACAGAAGAATAAGGACCCTGCTCTATAATAAAAAGTTCATTTTGTCATAGAAGTGGGAATTTCTTAAGAGGAATTACACATATTTAAGAGAAAGTTGAACTTTATCAACAGGCATTGAAAAAGACCTCCATAAGCAAGGTGAAGCAATACAAACATATACAGTATATAAAGTAACTTGCCAATAACAATATTGACATCCAAATCCTGGAAATCACTAGGAAGCCAAAGGGAAATTCATTTGAATTAAGATAATATCTCTGGCTGCTTACAAAAATTATTTCAGTTCGCTCTATGTCAACATCCAAGGAAAGTCAGATATATTGCCAGAATCATTAGTTGCCCTTAAGGAACTGAAACAGTCCACCAGACAGAAAAGCTTGTCTCTGCATAGACCCACGCTGCCTGGACAGATATATACATATAATTACGCACCGTAGTTACTGCTTAGTTACATTCACTTCAATGGAGTTACAACAATTTACAACTGAAGTTCTATGCAAAATATATTTCTGTAGTTAAGTTTGTACAATTAAGCAATAACTACCTTCAGGCAGAAGGCTTTTAAATATAAGTACAATAGAGAATGGGTGAGTGACTATGCAAAAAATTAATGATTAATTAATTTTAGAAAAAAAAGAATTCTTAATTTTAAAAATAAATCAGTATTCCCTTGACCTGAAGCCAAGCCAAAAGTTTTGAAAAAATGCCAGGTTGTCCACTTTGTTCCATTGGTTTTGCAATAAGACATTTAATGCAGTTACATTAGTATAAAGCCAGTGAATACAAGCAAACAGTCTGTGGCCCAGTAATTAAAAACAGAGATAAGTTAATTTTTCATGGACACAGCTTTCCTTTTTGCAAAATTATTTCAGTTTTAGAATCATGGAACAATTCTGGTTGGAAGAGATCTCAGGAAATCAAGGAGGTCAATTCCCACTCAAAATAGTCAACACTGTTGTGGCAGGTTGACCTTGACTGGATGCCAGGTGCCCACCAAAGCCGCTCTATCACTGCCCTCCTCAGCTGCACAGGGGAAGAGAAAATATAACGAAAGGCTCATGGGTCAAGATAAGGACAGGGAGATCATTCAGCAATTACCAGCACAGGAAAAATAGACTTCAGTCAGGAAAATTAATTTAATTTATTGCCAATCAGATCAGAGTAGGGTCATGAGAAATAAAAACTAAATCTTAAAAACACCTTGCCCCCACCCCTCCCTCCTTCCCGACTCAACTCCACTCCTGATTTTCTCTACCTCCTCCCCCTCAGCAGCGCAGGGGGACGGGGAATGGGGGTTGAGGTCAGTTCATCACACGTTGTCTCTGCCGCTCCTTCCTCCTCAGGGGCAGGACTCCTCACACTCTTCCCTTGCTCCAGCGTAGGGTCCCTCCCACAGGAGACAGTCCTCCATGAACTTCTCCAATGTGGGTCGTTCCCCTTCTTCACACACTGCTCCAGCGTGGGTCCCTTCCATGGGCTGCAGTCCTTCAGGCACAGACTGCTCCAGCACGGGTTCCCCACAGGGTCACAAGTCCTGCCAGAAAACCTGCTCCAGCGTGGACTTCTCTCTCCACGGGGCCACAGGTCCTGCCAGGAGCCTGCTCCAGCGCGGGGTTCCCACGGGGTCACAGCCTCCTTCGGGCATCCCCCTGCTCTGGCGTGGGGTCCTCCCCAGGCTGCAGGTGGAGATCTGCTCCACTGTGGACCTCCCTGGGCTGCAGGGGGACAGCCTGCCTCACCATGGTCTTCCCCACCATGGGCTGCAGGGGAATCTCTGCTCCGGTGCCTGAAGCACCTCCTCCCCCTCCTTCTTCACTGACCTGGGGGTGTGCAGGGTTGTTTCTCTCACATCTTCTCACTCCTCTCCCCCAGCTGCTGTTGCACAGCAGGTTTTTTCCCTTCTTCTTAAATAAGTTATCCCAGAGGTGCTACCACTGTCGCTGATGGGCTCAGCCTTGGCCAGTGGTGGGTCCGTCTTGGAGCTGGCTGGCATTGGCTCTGTTGGACATGGGGGAAGCTTCCAGCAGCTTCTCACAGAAGCCACCCCTGTAACCCCCCAGCTACCAAAACCTTGCCACACAAACCCAATACAACTGTATGCAGACCGGCCTGCTTAAGGCTTGTTCTAGCCAGGTCTTGAAAACTTCCAAAAAAACACCTGAATCCAAACCAGGTGTACAAGGCAGGAATTGTACCTACATGCAGTTTCAGCAATATATTCTATTTTTAAATGCGTTCATTTTCATGTTGGGAAAATTCAGTGAATAAGGAGAGTATGTTATGAAATAATATCTCACAGCAAAATACATTTAAATCATCAGGACATTTTCTCTTCTCCTCCATTAAATTTATATCTAAATTTTCTTGGTGGTCTCCAGTCTCCTTCCACCCAGAGTCCTTTCCTCTGCCATTTAGCATTTTCCTTCCCCATGTCTTAGTAAACTTAGAAGTAACATACATTAACTGATAGCCTGGATACTGCCAGCACATTATCCGCATGTCTGTGAGTGCATGACACTTGTGGTGCCTCAACGCTAGTTAACACTGCTACACTCCATCTGGAGGCTCTTAACAAAGTGATCCTTACAGAAACAGTAATGTAACCCCTTCTGCAGCCTGGTTTCCACCCCCCCGTTTGGGAAAGAGATAAAATTTTCTTTTCACATTCAAAAGGAAGAAAGCCACTTTGAACACTGTCTTTCTCACTCCAGCTGTGACATGAGGATAGAGTCCTTCCCAGATACCAGGAACTCAAACATAAAGGCAGCAGATGTGAAGGAAACTGCATTTCTTAGAAACAGAAATCACATTCTTAGTTAAAACAGAAAGCAAGCCTCCTGTCCCCCAGTGATGTAAGATGATCTCCCCTGTGTAAGAGAATTTTGGACAAAGATCCAAAAAACCAAATGTACAATATTTGCTACTTGCTTCTACGTTATGTTGACAATGAAGATACAAGCCACAGCAATACAGAATATTCAGCTTCTAAATTTATTATAATGCCTACTTAATTTCTAGGCTAGATTCTCCACCACTGGATTATCACTGTGATGCCCTGCAGCACAAGAGTTGAAATTGTCCCTGGATGAAAATTTGTGATAATGCTTTTATTTTTATTTTCCTTGAAAAATTTACTTCTTTATAAACCTATCTAGTCTTGTCACTACCTACATGAAGTATGGCAGTATTATTTTCATATTGATTTAAGTCAAGGATGATTTTCTGCTGCCCTTAGGCTGATTTCTTTCTACCATGACTTAATACTCTTTTCTTATAGAGCTGCTTGAATGCTCAGAATTTGCACTTTGTCATTATTCCCCTCCTGTTTTATTATTTTTGATTGTCACATGACAGTGCTGTGCTTCTCAGCTCAGTTTCTCCTATTTGAGTTTCATTTTCAAGAATTTTCTTTGCTCCTGTTTTATGCATTATGTTGGGTTGCCTTTGTGTTTGTTTACCTGCACTGGCTTTCAAAAAAACCATTGCTGTGAAAATCCCTGTCCCACTTCCTATTTTTATTTTGATCTCAGCCTGGTTCATATTATTCATTTATGTCCCTCAGATAGTGTTTGGATTATGTTTCAGTGAACTAGTGGAAACACTTTTCACAGGAAGTGTCTCCCTTTGAAAATGAATCAGCATGTACAAATTCATATGTTTTTACTCCTTAGGAACAGATGTTAAGGGAACGTAGTTTAAGCTTTAGATCCAAACTAGTCTCTGCAGGACTATAATTTGCTGTGATAAACAGAAAGATGGAAATGCAAACCAACAGGGGCATCCCAGATTTAACATCCCTTCTGTTCTGGCTGAGATACATTTGACTCTGTCACTTGCAGATACACTTTGCTACCACAGTAATCAAAACCAACACAGAAATCTCTCTTAATCACTAAAAGATTGCTAGTCTTGTCTAAAGCTGTAAATATGCAGTTCAACAGAGACTGAAATTTGTAAATATTCCAGATAAATGCGTATCGTCCGATACTGTAATTTTTCTTCTATGAAACATGTTTATAAGAACACATGTTTACAAGAATACACGTTTATAAGAATATTTGAGGAACCCATAAATGTCACACAAAGCCAGAAATGGACAAAAGCTTACATAAATGTTCCACGAAGACTGACACAATCTTTAATTTGTTACTGAGAAAAAGGTGACTATTTTTTCATTGCCTTTGAAAATGGAAAAAAAAAAATTAATGGATTTGTTCTTACCTCCAGTCACCGCTCAGTTCTGCTTAGTACCTCCAGCAGACTTTTGGAGCATGCTGGATTGGGGCCACCAGCCATCCTTGAAAAATCCTGTCATTCCCTTGCATTTGTTTTTAGGCCAATAAGCTATGATTAGTTTTTCATTATCATAATTAATGTAGTACAGATTAATTAGTTGATTTAGGCACCTGAGTGGTAATTTTTTACTTGACTGTGGCAGGATATACACAGCATATCTCACCTCCAGAGACTTTTTGTATTTAATACTCGTCTTGGTTTCTGTAACTTTTTTGACATCCCTTCCAAGCAGACAAGTCTTAGGGGAAAAAGAGTCATTTCACTAGACAGAAGCACTGGAAAAGAAAGGGCATAAGCCTATGACAATGCAAAAGTAACCTGAAAAGAAATACAGAGAAAAAGAGGGCTCTGACCTGTGCATTCTACAGTTTTCCAGTAAGATTTCACAACACCTAAATACCACAAGGCATAGATTAGTATAATCCCTGAGCCAATGCTATGGTCCAGGTAGAGGAAAAATGTGCAGTAAAACATATCACAGAACCACAGACTGGTTGATGGTGGAAGCCACCTCTGCAGACCAGCTAGTCCAACCCCCCCTGCTCAAGCAGAGTCACTCACAGCAGGCTGCTGCCCAGGGCTGTGTCCTGTTGGGTTTTGAATGTCTCCAAGGATGGAAACTGCAGCCTCTCTTAGCAACCTGTTCCAGTCTTCAACTTCCCTCACAGTAAAAAAAGTGTTTTCTTATGTTCACAAAGAACTTCACGTGTTTCAGTTTGTGCCCATTACCTCTTGTCCTGTCACTGGGCACCTCTGAGAGGAGCCTGGGTCCTTCTTCCTTACACGCCCCATCAGATAGTTATAAACATTGATAAGATCTGCACTGAGACTTCTCCAGTCCAAACAGTCCCAGGTCTCAGCCATATGCTGAGATGCTCTATGACCAATACTATTAACAATTAATAAAATTGAAATAAATTATCATCTTAATACTGAGCCTATGTTTAAATACTTGTTAAATCAGAAGCGAGGACTCACTAAATACAAACTGCTTTAGTAGAGCAGCTGTTCCCAAAGAGGAAGTAAACAATTTAAAAACAAACACTATCCTAAAGAAAATATAAATCACAATGATAAATATCCAAATCTATTTCAGAGAAATTCTGTTTCTAGGATTATTTTGTGATTGTTTCCTTCAGATTTAAAAGAAATCTGTTTTCATTTGAAATGTCTTCCAGACAGGAATGAGATTTTGGAAAACACCAGTACACAGACTCATTCCAAACCTGTCATCAAGAGAGCAACACAGGAGCTTCCACAGCAGCTGTGAAGCACTGGACAGGACTCTGCTGTAACCTCCACCCCCAGGAAGATTTTCAGGCCTACAACATGCCTGGTTTTTACATCATCCAAGATTTGTCCCCAAAGGCTATGTAGGCTATGCTTACAAAAGCAAGTAGTGGCAGTCAAAAGAGGTGGACCTGCAGAGCCAGAGAGCTGGTGACAAGGACCTGACACCTTCAGGAAATATGTTTTAAGGTTTTTGTTCAGCCTAGCTCTGTGCTGGACCTTCTTGTTGGAAAGCATTAGGTGCACTCCTGCAGCACTTCTTTCTGTTTAACTTAATTTGAAAGGAATCCACTGTGCCTAATGCAAGACCACAGTAAAACATGGGATGTAAAACAAAGCGCACTAAGTGCAGATAATCAGATTTGCTTCACAGGTGCACTCTTGATCCAAACTAAAAAGTTAATGCAGATAAAGCCAGTGTTTATGAGTACTTTTTCTTACATACAAAGTGACAGGGTGTGGTAGAGAACTTCTGACCCTTTGCTTGCAGTATTATCCCCATTTGAAAGAAGAGATATCAAAGCAAAAGATATGTATGCTTTGTGGATCTCCAGAACTAGGTGTAAAAAGGGTCTTCTGCAGTTCTGACAAAAGAGCTTTTTTATAAATAAAAGAACATAGTAGCTCACTTAAGTAATAAATCACCCATAACTGAATACAGATGTTTTCACTTACCATGACTTTTTTTCAGAAATAATACCAAAATAATGCCTTTTGGAAAATACAATTGTATCTTGATAGAAATTTGTATAGTGCCTTATTCAATCCCAGGCATATGGTACCTAGTAATTCCTCTGTAAATTTATGGCAATTATTCCTTAGCAACTTCTTTAACATTTAGAGCTTTTCCTTGACACATGCAAAATAAATCCATCTACTTTCTGCAAAGCATAAACAACCATGGAATTACTTTGCAAAAAGACTGCAATTATCATTTAATCATGGTTAATTATATGGGTAATGTACCTTGAGCAAGTGTTACAGAAACTGAGAAACAGATACTTCGTTACAATTACAAAAATGGTATTAAACCTAACAGAATACTGTCTGTCATGTAGTGTTGCACTACTATCATAACCAGAGGCATCTAACTGATTTCACTATTCAGAAACTCATGCTGGGGGGGGGGGGGTGTTAGCTGCTTTCCAGCCTGTACCCCCTGACACTCTCAGCTGGGACAGGGCCTGTGGTTGACAAGTTTGCAAGAAAACAAAAAAACAGGATCTATGTCATAAAAATACAATTTGAAGTCTAGTATCTTCAGTTTCAAGAGTTCCAGTAGATAAGTGTTGCTTATCTACATTTAGGCTTTCTTTTTAAAAAAAAATTATGTACAAAATAAAAATGTACCCATGACTCACTAAGGACCTACCACCACCTTTTTTATAATGTCACCAGCACCAAGTACACTGTATAATACATAGAAAAGCTGATGATGGAAGACCTGTTCTCTCCTCTAAGGGTTTTACAAACTAGGGGTTCTGTGCTGCTGTTGTGGAATGTCTTCTCCATAGCACTCAGCTCTTCTTCCCTAAGGTAAGGGATTTGGCAATCTGAGAATCAAGACTTACATTTCATAACAGTTGGGGTATGAACAGAATTGATTTATGTAAGGCAAGTGCTCTGGGCAGGCCTGGATATGTTAAACAGGACTGCAGATTCATTTTCAGAAGCTTGCTGAAAACACAGTGTGCAGAGATTTACAGGGGTCTTACCAATCGCTAAATCACTTATTTGACTTTGTAGAACAAACATTAGTACATTTTTCCTTTTACTTACTTTTTTCTTCTCATCTATAACATGCTAGCTAAGCCCTAGAGCTAAATCATTATCAATTTCTGTAAAAAATTTTGTAAAAAATTCCTACAGTTGGTATCTAAGACATCAACTGAACACTTCGATAATATAAGTGAGGAACATCCCATAGGTAATATATGGTTGACACTCTTCTGATTTAATGTTGGCAAACAACAATGACATACGTAAAGATCTTTGGTCTACTTAATACTACCCACTGCAGAACAAGGAATCTTGAACAGCAAATGTGAAGGGAAAAAAATTTATGTACTTCTGTTTTTAAAAAATCACCATATATTTCTGAAAAGGGAAAAAGTTGATTCAGCTGGTTTTTGTCCAGCTGTACACTAATATGAGCTACTTTAATTTTGCTCCTGATGAAGCCCAAGGCAAAGGTGCCCAATGGCCAAGATTTCCACTAACTTTTTTTGCACAGCCCTCTGGGCTAGATTCTACCTGTCTGTTCAAAGGCAGTCCTGGCTACGAAAGGGGTCAAGGATTCCCCAAGCAGGGCATTATGCACAGTTCCAATTCCTGTGTTTCCCAGCTGCAATGCTAAGTGAGACAGAAAGTGAGATATAATGGCAGGTGTCAAGTTAAAAATTGCTTTTCAGATCCAAGAATATGCAAGTTGATGGTTCCACTGAAGTAAATCAAAGTTTTTTCACTGACCTCAGCACAACTTTTGTTATTTAAATCTTGCTCAGCCCAGGACACCAGCCCTTCTGGCCTCAATATCACCAAAGTAAATGGCAAGTTGTTACAAAAGTAGTCATATAAGAAGATCAAACACACATTTTTAATTAAATGCTGTTTAGTGTCCTATGGTTCAAGAAAGAGGTTTTCCTGCTAATGATTTATTTAAATTCTGTTTGATACTATGCTTCATCTGCTTTTGTTTTCTTTTTTGATCTTAGGCCATTATTTACCTTACAAACATTTCATGCCTGCTTAGCATTCTCCAGAGCTGTGAATCATGCTGCTTTATCTTCCTCAGAGGCATTCATTCCTTCTTTTTTATTGATGTTCTGCCTCCTCAAGGTACCTGATCTTTGTCCCTTTATTGATGCTTCATTGCATGCCTTTTCCTCCATAGTCAAACAGGTTTCTTGAAGACGGTGCAACACAGACTCAAAGCAAGACATCTAAGAAATACTGAGAAAGACACAGGGCAGAGGTTATGGAGTGCAGCTAAAAGCACATTGGCCCTGGGGAGACTGGGAATGGCCTGGCAGACTGATTAGCATGTGGAGGGGAAACACGGAAAAGCAAAGAAGGATCATGTGTAAGATTAAGTGAAAATGTATAGGAAGAAGAAAGAAAACCCCTGGCAATGTGAAAACTGAAGCAGAACCAAACATACAGAACTGATTAAAAGAGATATGACTAAATGTCTAGCATCTTATATGCCAAAAAGTATTGATAAACATTGAAAATGGACCAAATTCTTTTCACCTGAGGCTGCTGCATTATTTCATTTAGAGCAACATATCATAACCCATCTACTCAACCAAAGGGATACTAGTCCTGTGACAGGAGGAGCCCTTGCTATTGATAGCAGTTACTGTCCCATACAGTGGGGCATCACCATGACCTAACCTGCTGCTACTTTTCTTCTGCATGATCCTCTGACTTAGTTCAGGCCTGACCTTTAATTGCTGGGTAGACTCTTGTGGAAGTGTGGTAACCAGGAAAAGGTGATGGCCTGGGCACAATTCAACCTGTTAGATCCCTTTTCAGTGCAAACTCCTATGAAGTTATAAAGGATAAGATGATTCTCTGGTTTAAGAAGGTTAATTTAAATATAGTTTTGAAACTATCAGTTGGATACTTAACTCCCCACAGAGCCAGATCTTAAGAAATTTATCAGCAGGGTTATATGGATCCGATTCAAGCTCAGTGAGTCAGAGATTTTTTCCATTATGGACTGTGGAACTATACATGAAGGATCTGCCAGCAAGATTGCATTAGCAGCCAGTCCTATTGAGTTCCTTCTCTTCCCGTATGTAAGACTTCTTGTACAGAGGCATGTCACCAAACAGGACTGAGTGACACAGAGGAGATTACAGTCGCAGATAGTAACTGGAGAAGGGCCCTTCTAGAGCACAGGGATGTGACATGGCAGGGGTGTGAAAGCAGCTGCTGCAGCTAGTTAGTGGCTAATGGATGGGGTTGACCAGCTGCAGCTAGCACATGAAGTCAGAGCTGGAGAAAGCCCACGGCACAGTGCTGCGCGTAAGACTTCGCTGCAAGGAACATGAGAGTGAAGTTAGTAGCATGTCTATCTATCTTCCTTGGCTGGAGAAACTTGTGTGACGTGACCTTTGAGTGAGATAGCCCTATGACTAGACTTCACGTTTCACACTGCAGAGCTGGAAAACGAGCATTTCTATGTTGTCTCTTATAAAGGCAAACTCCATCCAGTGAGATATAATTATAGGAACAGAATAAGACCAAATTTGTTCTTGATGATAAGTGATACTTATGACAAACCATTTTCTCTGTGAGGGGGTGACTTTTTTGTACCCTTTTTTTTTAATGCACTGTTAAATACCTAAATATTGTGGACACTGAGAATAATAGTGAATTAATATTACCTGCTGTCTGCTTGTGCTGTGTAAAGAGCTATCCACACAGAAATAAATCAGTGGAAACACATTTTGTCATTTAAAAAAATAAGCCTGAATAGATTTGTCTAGGTTCTTAGGCTGTTTAACTAATGTTGATCATTTTCATTAAAATGGCTTTTCCATGTAATGTTAGGTTGTCTAGAAGATGTAGTATGTATCATATGAAATGTCAGTTATATTCTTTTACTTGCATGCTCTAATACATAGCATGGAACCAAAAAACCTGAGTTTTCAGGACTTAAGCACTCTACATACTCAAAAATTGATAACACGTTCTGATTATGTAAGTACTAACGTAAAGAACCTTGAAATGGCAGGTTAGTTTGTAGATCTCATTAGCATCTCACCTAGTTTTACCTCCTGTTTTGTAACAGCTGCTTTACATTGTGGCTGATGGTTCTTTTACTAAAGTGACCTTTATGGAATCATTTTTACTTAATCTTGTATAATTAGGCATCAAAATCAAACCCATCATACCCATCATAGTTTCCTGAGATGATCACTGATGGATCAGCTTAGCATAAATTAGTTCAGCTTTATTTCATCTCACCCATTGTAAGGTATACATAGAGGCTCCAACTAGCAGATTGTTGGAAAGAGATTTTTTTCTCTTAAATAAATTTTTACTTACAAATCTAAAAATAAACAAATAATGTTCTATGCACACAGAATTGGAAAAAAATTCCTGATTGGAATAATAAGGATGCTGAATAAAGATAAAGTCTTGGGGTATTACATTTCTCACACAGGGGGTTAGAAATAGAGTAAGGATTACATTATCAGTGCTTTACTGATACTGAGAAATAAGTTGACATACTTCATCACATTTCAATATTGACCAACTGTTTTGCTTTTCCAAAACTAACTGAAAATTAGGAGGAAAAAAAAAAAAAATTGTCTGGGTAATGCATGAATCACTCTGTCTTCATTTGGAATGATATTCAATGAAAACAGTATAACAGAAATTGCATGACTGACATCCAGACCTTGAGCTTCAAGTAACCAGTCCAATACTTGCCACATCAGATGTCCCTGGATCTCCACTCTAAAACCTGTTGGAATATTGCAGACTGGGCTGGGACATTAGAATGTCAGAAGAGGAGCTGAAGATGACAGACAGCACTCCAGCAATTCTAGAGACATGGAGACAGCGTAGAGAGTATGTAGAAAAGTTAAAAAATTTCAGGTCAGGTTTGTTCTGAAATACTTTATGCTGTGGTATTAAAAAAAAAAAGTAGCTGAGGATATTTCAGCCATTAATATTTACTGACAATATAAGACTAGAAGAGACAAAAGTAGTCCTGATCTTTAAAAGGGAAGGGCAAAAAATACTTGATACTATCTCTGACCCAGTTACATCTTTGCTAGGTTGCAGCCCAGCAAACACAGCCTTCTTAATTTTCCAGTTTTAATGCCTTACTGAATTTTGCAGCATAGCTCAGTGTTACATCTCCTTTCCATCCTCTCTACCTGACCACCCTCCATGCTGGGATGCATCTTTGCTTCTGCACATGCAAGTCCTGATCACCTATTCTGGAAAATGTTTCTGAAAGGACACACTGATTTTGTTGGGAGAAAAGAGCTTAGGGTAGCTGGAAGACCTTAAGACAAAGAAGGAGAATCCTCTGACCCCACTACAGCACTAAAAGCCATGGTTTCTGGATCCCTGTCAGACCTAGTGGATTGATGAAGATTTGGAAATGTTCATGCTTCGGAAGCAATGGCTGAACTAAGAGGCCCAGGATATGGAGTTGATGACTTCAAATTTCTGTGTGGATGGAAGAAATCCTGAGCCAAAGCTCCCAGAGCTTTCCAGATCTTCAGCAGACACATCCAAATCATTAAGATCCATGATTTTTTGTCAGGTTCTTACAGTTTTCAGTGTAACCTGCTGTGAAGTCAGGATTTCTTATACAGCCCTCCTGTCTCCAGCGGTGGGACAGTGTGCCTATCAGGACTGACTAAATCCATCAGCCCCAGAAGCCTGTATTCTCAGCTGACCTGAAAAACCAACCTGGCAAGTTTTTGAATCTTGGCTTAACTTTGATTTGAGAAGTTTACTGAAATAAAAACACAGGAGAAAAAAAAGATCAGTTCAAGAATTTTCCAGAGGAAATTTAGCTGACCTTTAATGCCAATATAGTCCACTTAATACCCACAGAAATGCAGTAGTAATCAGGTATGGTTCTGCACTTCTCTGAAACAATTTACACAGGTGACACCTCCAGATCAACTATATTGTGACATGTGTTGTATACCACACAGCTGCTCACTCATTCCCACCCACCCAGGGTGATGGGGGAGAGAATCGGGGGGAAAAAAAAAAGTAAAACTCATCGGCTGAGATAAGAACAGTTCAATAGAACAGAAAGGAAGAAACTAATAATGATAACAACAACAATAATAAAATGACAATAATAATAAAAGGATTGGAATATACAAAACAAGTAATGCACAATGGAATTGCTCACCACTTGCTGACCGATACCCAGTTTGTCCCCGAGCAGCAATCTCCCCCCAGGCCAACTCCCCTGAGTTTATATAGTTGACATGACGTCACACAGTATGGAATACCCCTTTGGCCACTTTGGGTCAGCTGTCCTGGCTGTGTCCCCTCCCAACTTCTTGTGCCCCTCCAGC
>JANHGO010003355.1:0-27352 GCA_024606505.1 Aquila spilogaster | reverse complement strand
TAAAAGTTAAAAATGTATTATCACTGCAAAGTCAAAAAAGCTCATCAATGTATTTATCTATTTAGAATATCTTGGTTTGGAGGGGGAAAAAAAAAAAAAAAAAAAAAGAAAAAAGAAACCACCCCTCCCCACCCCCCCAAGAAACCTGTCTGTGATCCATTTTATGTTCTGTGCCTCCTTGCTAGACCCACTAGCTATCATTTCCTTAAGCTTTGGTCATCTTCTACCTTTGGCCTCCAGGGACCACAGAATTTACGCCTTTCCCAGTTCCCAAACGGGAAGAGAGGGAAAGAGGCTAAATTGCCCTCTGCTAAATTGAGCCAAAGATAAATCTTTAAGTGAAAACAATAATTCACAAAAAACTGAATGCTACCACATCTCAAATAATTTATTACAGAAGCACCTAGTTACTCAATACAACTCCTCAGAACTATATGATAGGATAAAAATCCAATACAGAATTTAAAAAGTTACTCACTGGGCTACAATCACAATTTTGGTTGTGTCCATGCAGAACAAGGGCTGATGCCGAATGCTTTCTCCAGATCAGTTTGTCAAACAAGTTATTGAGGCCAGGAATCAGTTTGAACTCTGCTATCATTTTATGAACCTAGAAAACAAAAGAAGTACATACCATAGTCTGGTAAACAGATGGGCACAATTACATCATCTTCCAACAACAGAAAGAGTGAATTCTTTTATCAAACAGCACGTGTTTGTGTTAACATGCATACTAACCACAGTGTATCATTACAGTAGTTTCCATTTGGTGGACATGGATAGAAAACAGACACTTTGGGAGAAAGCTGTTAGCCAGTGCATCAGTTAACCATGTGCCTCTGGAAGCAGCTTTGGAAATTGGGAGATCACTTCCAGCACATCAAAAATACACCTACCTATACCTAACTTCTACGTATCATAAAACTAAGCTGTGAATACTCTGCTGCCAGTCATCTATTGAGCATCCTTTGCTTTTCTAGTTCACACAGCTAAAGCTAAGGTAGTCCTCTCAAGACTGCACAAACTGCCTTGTTTTTGTTCACGTGGCAGGAGTTCTGAGCAGAGTCCAGCAGTACCACAACCACACCGCAGTTCAAGCACTGCTCCTTCAGGTTAAGGGGAAGTTGAACATCTTTAGAGAATGCTCAGAAAGGAAGAAAATGCCAAGTTACTCAGGTTTGTTTATCAGTCTGCCTGCCAAGCTAGGATGTGGTACTTCATGACATGTTTGAAACAGACTATAGTTACTCATGTAAAAAAGCTAATAATTTTGGTGTGAACAGCTGTTAAATACCTTCAGTCCAAGCTTTGATACTTTTGATGTAAGCAATTTGGAAGATGAGGAATAGGAGAAATACAAAGTGCGACTCTCATCAGCTGTAGGCCTATGACAAGCAGTATCCCTTGAGATGTGGTGCAAATGAAAACCACGCATGACTGGGAAGGCCAACATGCTGTAGAAATTAAGTTCCCAAAGCAGTAATGGACATGTTCCTTAAAATCAAGTCACCTAAACAATAACCGAGGTCATCCCCGAGACGCAGAATTATAACCAGCAGTATTTCAAGCAGATCACTCCACTTTGTTCTGTTTCCTCAAATACCTGAATGAATCAAAAATATTTGAAGCTGATGCTGTTTTACAGGTTTTCGTTCTTATTCTTGTTTGCAGCATAGCTCATGGCTTTTTGCATTCTTCTTGGCTGTAGCCACCAACATTCCCGCTGCTGGGCATCTCCAAATATCACACCTGAGGAAGCATGCAGCTTCTTCCCACTTCACCCATACTACCCTAACAGATTGCAAAGCTTGGAGTCTCTCGGTGCTCCCTTACTTTAAAACACTCTCAGACACTTTGATCTAGTCACAAGCCTCCAACAAAAACAGCTCTGAGGAATCTCTCTGAACAAAGCACTCCCTGTAGTCCCCCCTTCCCTCAGTGGCCAGCATGGCACAAGCACAACAGGATGAAACCAAGCGTGCGAGCTGCCTGCAAGAGCCTTGGCCCCTCACTAAAGGAGGAGCTCTCTGTGCTCATCATTTTAACTCATGAATCTGCTCCTTTCCATACAGAGCATAAACTGCTTATTCCAGATGACTCATCCCTAATTTAAAATGTGTTCAGTTTACTTTTAGTTTGCATAACTCTAAGTTCTCACCTCACAGACAGCTGCATGACAAAGCTCCTCAGTCACAGTCATTGCCTTTGGATCACACTATCCCAGACCTCAAACTCATTACAACTACTCAGCCTGGGGATGCCAAGACAACCCCTGCTCTATATTCATCCTTCAAACTCCTTTGACTTTTTCCTGTTGCTGCTCATGAATTGCTCCATTGCTTTCTCACTACTAAAACTATTATGAGCTTCTGCTGCGTGCAGTTTGGGTCCCTATAGCAGGAGCAAGTAAATCCGCTGATTGCCTTTTACCACAATACAGACATGCAAGACAGCCTAGAAAAATATATAAGGAGAGTAATTTAGGGTGTGACCATAATGAGAAGGAAGCAAAGGACAGATCTGCAATGAAACACCACTTATCCCCAAGGGTGTGATCATCCACAACGTGGCAGCAGGTAGGAGCCAAGTTGCTGCTAGCACAGTTGTCAATTTATGCAGGTTAGCCAGCAGTCAAGTTTAAACCAAGAATTGAGAGTAAACATTCAGCAATGGGTTGAATTTGTTGGGAAGCTGCATCATGCTTCAAGCAAATGCAGACCATTATGTTCATTATCATAGTGGACTGAAGCAGGTTTGTAATGCCTTTTAGAAATTCTATGCAAAATTATTCCAATATAAAACCAGTAAGACCTTTGGCTGCTCAGACTGGAAGACTGGTATCACAGATCCTGTGCTTTTATTCCCTCATAGAAAAAGAGATACCGTCAAGCAGCTGAAATGCTTATCAATGAGAGTGCTATTGGCAGACACTGCCGTTCCCTGCTTATTGGAGCTTTCCACATAGAACAACTCGGCTCTAGTTCTTAGTCTGACTGCCTCTCAGAAAGGAGAATGGATTTGCACTGGCCACACAAGTCTTTGAAAACTTCACATAGATTAAGGAATGAAGGATATATCATGTGTTTCAAAGGCAGTGGATTTTACAAAAAGACCTGGCTCTGGACAAGAAGTGTTTGGGAATGAAGTAACTCAAATCTTTCAAGAATTCAATTCCAGTCCTGAATCAGCCCTGGAGAAGTGAACTGCATGCCAGCTGTATCCTTACACAGTTTCCCCACTTCCATGGGGGCAGAAGTAGCAGAGGAAGAACAAAGTTGTTTTCCCAGGAAATTTAAAAAAAAAAAAAAAAAAAAAAGTCAGCTTGAAAGCTAGCTATTTTAGCAGCATACTTTCTACCTCGTCACATTTGACAGTAAAACACAAGAACTGACACAGGGAGGTAAGGAAGCCAGCATCTCCAGCTCCCTGAACAGGCGGCAGTAGGATGAGGGCAAGCTGCAAGTAAGTTTCTGCAGTATCTGTAAAACTGCATTCTTGTGGTGAAATCAGGCAGGGATGAATTATCTGGCTTGATACAATGGAAAAAAAAAAGTCCTCCTAACAGATCCATGTTCTGGTAGTTCCAGTTATGTCTTGGACTTTTTTAAAATTTTATTTTACGCCCAATATAAACAGTACTTCTGAAAGGAATGACAACAGGATTATGAGTTTCTTATGGTAGTGATTGTGGTTTCTGCAAGAATTGCTAGTTTCCTCTGGTTACTATTATACAGAATCTATTACTTTTTAATGCTGAGTGTCCATTTATAGGTTCAGAGTGAACAGGTTAGTTATGTTCAAGACTGTACTACAAACACATTTCTATTTTAAATTCAAATTAAGAGATTTAAGGCACTGCCTGTGGCGAGTATTTGTGACTCCTGTACAGTGGGAGGTTACTGCCAAAGAACAAAACACTCAAGATAAACGTGCTCAAGCAACAGCCCCCCAACACAGCTACTCTCGCCTAATACAACAGCCCTTCAACAACTCAAAACAATTTGATCCTCCCAGTCTCTTGGGCATCCAAATGCCCCTGCTATTCCAAGCTGCTCTGCTGAGCTGAGCAGACTGCTGATGTTGGAAACCTGTCAAAACTGCACCAATGGATTGCTTTTCTTTTCCCTTCACAATATGCTTTTGACCCATTTAAATCAAACTACAGCCAAGCTGCAGTGACTGGTTCTCCGTAAGCCTATGTGAGGCAGGGAACAAATCTTTCATTTCGAAAGCAAGAAATACAAAAGGAACAGATAAGTGGGATTTCTAGGCAGCACCTAGTGCAGACAGCACTGAAGTGTATCCTCCCAGCTGAGAGTTTAACAACACGCTCACACTCAAGCCGATGCATGGGAACCTACTGCAAAAATCACCCATTCACAAATCACCCTAGAGGATTTCCAAAAGTGAAAGCAGTCAAAGAACGGGAAGACCTAAAAGGGCTCTGTCCAAGCAGGTCACCAGTGCACCAGGAGGGGGAAGAATGCCTGGCTGCAGCTCCTGCAGCATCCAGGTACCCCACACACTTCCTCACACAGAGGCAGGATGCCTCATCCAGGAGGCATCCTCCTGCATCCATCTTGCACCAGCGCAGCAGCTCTGCAGAGACTGACCACCCCTCCACCCCACTGGTCAGCACAACTTGTGACAAGCCCTGCCCAATGGCTCATTCTGGTTCTCAGCAATGAAACACTGCCTGTTTGTTTGTGCATCGCTGCAATGATGGGATTTGCCCAGCTTTATGCCTTGAGCTTTGCCCTTCATGTTTCTGTGTCTGCGACCTAATTAATGAGCACTTAGGTTTAAGGAGACATCAACTTCCACATGCGTGACTGTTTACAAGTGCTCACCTGATTCCTTTGTCTCCCCATGAGCAGCACACAGAGAACATACAACACCTCCAGCTTATACATAATCTCGTGCATGATCTTCATGGACTGTGGAAGCTGTGTTCGTGTTGAGGTGTTGGCCAATCCACTTTCATCTGAAGACTCTGAACAAGATGGCAAAGATGTGAGCCTGAGGCAGCTTCAACAGGAAAGGATTTGTTACAGTTATTACTTTTACACTGAAACACTGAAGATAAGACCAGCATGCCTGCTTGAATCTTATTCTCAACTAAAAGTAGTGACATACAACAAATAACCATTTTAAAATAAATGCTACAGAAGAGAAAAAATACAGCTGGAACTTTAGAGAAGATAAAATTAGATTTTAAAAAATTATTTAATTTTTCCATAATAAGCTAAATGGCATCATCTAGTATAAATAAGTAAAATAAGTAGGATCACCTACATGAATTAATAGACTACTGCACCAGAAAGGACATAGCAGAAAAGGTAATAAAAGCAGGGGTGAGATTATCAGAAGCATTTATTATTAGTCTACTTTCATTTCATACCTCAGTACCAGTATACTTAGGCCACAGTTAAATAATTTTCATAGCCCTATCTAGAATTATACTGCTAAGAGCAGAAACAGGATATAACGCACCATGATTGCAAGTGGAAAACATGGCAGAAATCATGAGTGAAACAGAGAAAGTAAGGACACAGTGAAACTTGTAGGTTGCAGTTCAGAAAGGAGTTAGCTCTTTACACAATACATAAGTGATGAACCACCCTGTCACAGGATAGCGTGAATGCTTTTTGAACCCATGTGAAGAAACAGTAACTAGGCAAACACACAAAGGAAGGAAACCATCAAAGGCTCAAAAGCATAGACAACACCTCTGACTCAGAAGTCCCTAAGCCACAAGCCACTGGAGACTGAGGCAGTATTCTGGGAAAGTACACCTAGGTTTACTTGCTAACTGACGTTGTGGGTCAAGAGCTCCGAGTGGGCATGTTTCACCTCAGCAAGATTGCCTTGTGAATTCTGTTCCAAAATACCAAGCATCCTCCAGTTTCTACTAAGTTGGTGTGTATAAAGGTATGCCTGAGATGCTGCTGGAGCATTCACATATTTCATTTTTTTGTGTAATTTCAGAAGTTTTAATAATTCATTGCTACAAAACTAATGAAGCTGGATAAGGAAGAAAGTTTTCCAAAGAAGCACAGAAGCAAAGATTTAGATATCAAAGTTTTGGAAAAATTCTCATTACGTTACCAAGTACTTTGAGTTCTGCAAGACATACACAAGACATACATATTTTTGTAATATTGAAGGGTGAAGAACCAAACTGCATGCTTGCTTCAAAGCATTTTCCTAAGGTTGTATTAACACTTCCATACGCTCTCCTGGAACAATTATTTTTTTTTCCAATTAACTTATTTAATTTTTCTGGAACTACCTTTCCTTTTTAAAGAAGTGACCACTTGTTTGGTATGAAGTATTTGGACCTAAACCCATCAGCCTAAGTTTTAGAGCAAAATGGTGGTAAAGTCACTTACCTCAGATGTGTGTTATTTTTGTCACTCCAGGGGAGATTAGTGTTGAGGATGTACAGCATTACAGTGCTATCTAGGTGTGCAAAGGGCACAGTCTGCCATAGGACATTTCCTTTTGCTAACTTTAGTTCATGAAAAAAAAAAAATCAGTGCTACATGAGAACAAAACAGGAGTCAGACCTAAATCCTGATACGTCAGTTTTTCACGTGAGAAAAAGGGAATCAATACCGGTTGAAATGAAAAGCAATACATGGCAAACACTGACGAAGGTTAAGATATGCATCAACTGATAATGGCTAGAGGAATGCAAACCAGATACCTGTACTGCTCTGCTCTGCCTCTTCATTTGCCACTCTCATCAGTGCATCAAGTACTAGTGCATTGTCCAGCCAGGTGTACCATTCTTCTAACTCCTGGAGGAAGCTGGAAGTACCTGTTGTTTCAGACACCTTCCTTGTTGCCAGTTTGCACAATCGCTCAATGAAGCCTGGAATATTCAAAAGTGTAGCTGAAAAAGAAAAATAATTTTATTACAATTTAAGATCACCAACACAACAGTCATCAAATCCTCTATACCACAAGGTACCAAGACATCTACATTAGTAATATAGAAGACTACACAGAAATAAATTCCATCTGGTTAAAAACATCTAAAGATGGAAGAAGTCGGTGCACTCTCCTATTAAGGACTGGAAGAGAGCGTACATACCCTAGGCATAATTCAATCAGTGTTAAACTGGTTTGTGTTGGACTTAAACTGGAAAAAAATTAGTTCTACCCTGCTCTAACTGCTTGTTTCCGGCCAATTCCCTTTTGCTGGCACTGCTGTTTTCCAGTCCACAGTGAGTCAACATCAAGGAACTGATTTGGCTGAAAATTAAGCTGGCAGAAATAAAGCAGGAGCCCTTAGAAGGGGCAGCTCCACCTCCCCTTTCCTCTGTGCAATGCCACCTCCTTCAGTTTACCTCCTGTGGTGTCTCATAGCAAACTGACCTAGCTCACTTCAGTAGCTGGGCAGAAAGCTCAGCTTTTTAAGTACTAGTTTCCCGAATTAGTTCATCATGGAGAAAAACAGATGGGAAACACATGACAGCAGCCCCAAGTCAGAGGGTTTTAATTGTTGTGGAACTGCACCCTTAGAAACAGCAGTTCAAGGACATAAGTCACTGGTCTGCAAAATACTTGGGGAGGTGCTAGGAGCTGCATTTTGTCCTAAAGTTTTCACAGAATAACTTAATTACAGGACCTGTTTATTATAGATACATGGCTAAGTCTTCACTTCACACTTGCAGGTACAAGTAGAAAAGGACAAAGAATTTGGCCATGAACACTATGTGAAAGAGTTGCAAAATTCTGCCCACTGGTACCATCTCTGAAAGAACAAGCTCCCTGATAAAATTTTTAAAATGGAATATGCTTTACAGCCCTAGACACATGCTCTAATTGTACAAACAAAAAACAATTAGTTAAACATTTGCTTGGCTAAGTTCAGCTCTGTAGGATCCAAGCTTATTCAGTTCAACTGAATTAAGCTTTGTACCCACACCTACACATACTTGTGCATTTGCTCTTTACAAGTAAGCTCTGGCGTTCACAGGGCAGAAGACAATACATCCCCCTTTAGAGTTTCTCAGCTTCTTCCTGCTGTATTATGCTATCCATCTCTCACTGGATGCTGCAGAGGTGGCAGCAGTTACAAATGCAGCTTTGCTGTTCATGGCTAACACAAAATGGTAGAAGATGAGAGAACCAGCTCCAAAATCCCCTTCTGCACTTCCCAAAATTGTTTGGCATGGCCCTATGCAAACACCTGCTTCAGAGGCCCAAAAGCTTTTCAGCATAGTAAGAGCAGATTCTACATTTGAGGGTACTTTAATTTAAATATCTTAAATTCATACTCATCTTTCTCGGCAAGACTTCTGCATCTAAGAAGTACTCAGCAAAATAAGGAAATCTGCACTGTGCCCAAAGTTTAAGTTGAGATTAGACCCACAGATTTCCAAGGCTGGTGTGATAACGGTGGGCAACATGATTAATATTAAACACACTTTATCAACAAAGAAAGACATCCTGCTCAGGACAATGTCAGATAAAATCAGAGAAGGAACTGCTCCGCCAGCAACCACGCTGCATGCCGTTTTAGTTCAGGAATTCATGTTTTTTAAGGAGGACACGGAATTACTGAGAGTTACTAAAGGGAAGGCTGTGGAAATGACTGAGGGATAGAAAACAAACCCAATTATTTTAAGCTACTCAGTTCATCAAAGAGGGCTGAAATGACAGAAATTAACTCACCTAATTACCAACACCATATGAAACTGAAAGCTACAAAGTAACTTTTATTAACAGAAAAGATTGTTTCCAGTACACTGCCTGAGGAAAGTGAATAAAGAAAAATGCTTTGTAAGACAGAATGCTTACAGTATCCTCTAGAAACATAGGCTACAGATGTGACACCAAGAGGAGGGAAACTTTACACACTGTTGAGATTCTTCTGCATTTGCTCACAATGTAACAGTTACCTTGATTAATTTCAGCTCGAGAAGGACCCAAGTTTTTTTTCTGCTGGGCATTTTTGGCAAGAAGCGTGTGCTTGTCATCACTTCCTGTGTCAAGTTCAGAAATTGTGACAGCAAGGATCCTGCAGAAGTTTGCAAGCTGCTGCTGATCAAAACTGGACACAAGGCTCGCAAGATTGGGAATATCATCCAGTTGTATCATTTCCTGGAGGAGGCAACATCAACTGAGTAAGTCGCACGTGATGTTCAATAAGTGAACACAGACACAGCCAGGCGGCTTCAGCTACAGCTCTTCCCTGGTGAGATCTGTGTTTTTTTCAATGTTAGTAAAGAGAAGCAAGCAGGCAGTGACAAGTGAAGAGTCTGAGAACAGCTGTGATTTACAACTGGTGTCACTTCTGTTTATCAATTCCAAAAGTATAGATACCCACATTTTAAAGACTAAGTATTTACATAAAATTTGGGGGCCCTTTTTTTTTTATTATTTAAAAAAAAAACCAACCCAAACCCAGAACCAAATTTAACACACAAATTACATTTAGATATTAGAAAGTTTCAATATTGTTTTCCACTTCTGTATTTCCTTTGAAACTCACAGATGAGAAGCATGTCGTGGTTTAACCCCAGCCAGCAACTAAACACCATGCAGCATCTCACTCACTTCCCCCCCACCCAGTGGGATGGGGGAGAGAATCGGAAAAAAAAAACCAACCCCAAACTTGTGGGCTGAGATAAGAACAGTTTAATAGAACAGAAAAGGAAGAAAATAATAATGATAATAATAACAATAAAATGAGAACAATAATTAAAGGATTGGAATATACAAGTGATGCAGAATGCAATTGCTCACCACTTGCTGACCGATGCCCAGTTAGTCCCCAAGCAGCCACCCCCCCCCCAGGCCAGCTCCCCCCAGTTTAGATACTGGGCATGACGTTACACGGTGTGGAATATCCCTTTGGCCCGTTTGGGTCCGCTGCCCTGGCTGTGTCCCCTCCCAACTTCTTGTGCCCCTCCAGCCTTCTTGCTGGCTGGGCGTGAGAAGCTGAAAAATCCTTGACTTAGTCTAAACACTACTGATCAACAACTGAAAACATCAGTGTGTTATCGGCATTCTTCTCATACTGAATTCAAGACACAACACTATACCAGCTACTAGGAAGAAAATTAACTCTATCCCAGCTGAAACCATGACAGGCGACTTCTAGATTATTTTTCTCAATCTTTTTCATCAAAAGATCTTTTTAATAAAAAGATGTTGAAAACAGTTTTCAGCCAAAAGCATTTATGTTCAGATAAACTAAGCTTGTTTCGTATCTCAGGAAGTACATCATCCTCGACTTTACTCTAAAAAAACAGTGACAAGTTACAGAATCCTGACCCTCTCCACAAAATGTACACAGACACATTTCATTCAGCATTTTCCCAGGTTTACACCTCTAATATTTTATTTGCATCACATCAGGGCACTAAGCTGTAATGATGCTGGCAAGCAAGTTCAAAAACCTAGTTTGTGCAGAAGACCTAAATGCCCTGTTCCCGCAGCCTACAACTTCTCAGAGAGGTGATGAACCCCAAGGTAAGAGAGAAGCACGGGAAGCCTTCCTGATGTCAGGAAGACTACTAAAATATTTGAAGTATAATCAGAAGGCAAGGATGAGAAGTGAATTTATATGAGGTTCATTTTGTTTATTTGAAACACTGGTTGTACTTTAATGACAGCTTGGTACTCGCCCTCCATCATCCTCTGCAAGCTATACAAAAGCATTACAAGTATGAGACCACACGCATAATTTGGCTTCTATATGAAACGTGGCTGAAGTTAATGATCACTGTAAACAGTCACGTTTCAAATAAGCTACAAAAAGCAAGAATGCTAGCTTAGACAATTATCTTCAGCAACTCTCCAAAGAAAGAGTTCTTTCCTCTACTGGCCTGAAAAGCCATACAAATACAATTTAAGAAACCAGTAACTAACCTTTTTAACTCCCAGGATATCTTCAATGAGTGTTGCAGTTTGTAGGAATGTCTTTTTGTTTGTCATCAGTGTAAACAGGAACAACACAAAGTCATTTCTTTCTGCCAGTCGCCTTGTGACTCCTTCCGTCTAGAAAGCAGCAAATGCACACGCAGACCCAAAGTCAGAGTCCACCTCGAGAAGTCGCACGTTACAGGCACATGCAGGACAGTTTTACAGATGATGTGTTATCAAATCAGCTATTCCTGAAACCAGGAAACATTGTGTTTATGGTGACCAAAACTAACTCCAGTCCTTGTTTGAAGTTAACGTGATGCTTGCAAAAACTACAGGCTCCAGGATGAGAGGTTTCATCTCAAGGCAGTTGTTTACTTGCCTGAATCAAAAGTAAATACTGCATGCCTGGAAATACGTCAGAGAGGCTTGTCTCTGGTTTCCCACACAAATTGTAACCAGCTCCATTTTATGGTATGTAAATGCAGTCCCCAGATTCCTCCTAAACAGTCAGCATTGCTGCTCAGCTAGGCAGAGTCCGAGCAACGAGAATCAAGTACTGGCCTTAATGAACTTGGTGATGAACCCAAAAGTCATGCTAAAGCATCAACTCAGGTTCATCACCAAGTTCATCAAGGCCAGCTTTCATGCTCTGATCTCTGCTGAGAGCACGGCCAGTCTTTTCTGGAATTAAACGTAACTTAAAACTACATCCTTACTGCTTGCAAAGCTGTGTATTATATATGACTAACATATTACCAGCGCTTGCAGAACTAGACTAGCTTAGACACTTCCTGGATATTTACACATAAGCCTAAGAACAGTTAATATTGCACACATTTCTGTGATCCTGAACACTTCTCATTCAAGAGAGAGCAGTAATACTGAAGTGAATTAAAACGGCAGCTAGTCTATAAATTGCAAACTGGTTTCTTAGCATATGAAGCTATTCACAGCTTGCAAAAGTTGCATTACCTGTATTTAAAAAAAAAATATCATGTAAGTCAAGAAAAAAAGTGTTCCCTCTCTTCCCCCTCCCTTATGTACACAGATACTTACTAGTGAGAACATCATCTGTTAAGACTCAAACTCTTGAGATTAGGTTGATGTCTTTAGACAGTAACTGCCTTTTTCTAAATTTTTGTTAAACAATGTTTCCTAGGTTATTACATAATATAATGTGTGATTAAGTAAACAATCCTGAGGATGTTCCCTGCATGCATAATCTGAGGCATACGCTTTTAGCTTCAGAATTTTAATGGCAAGGTGTTTCAATAGGCCTTTAACCCAGCATCTTCCTTGGCACTGATCTGCCATCAACTGAATTGAACTAATATTCAGCACATGAAGGAGTTACAGGATCAAACTTAGAACACTTTGCCAGCACCATTACTGAACAAGACTAGCTGTAGCTTGGCTTAGCAGGCATTCATTTCCAGTTTCAAATTTTAAGTTTGAATATAACAAAGGCTGCCAAAGCTTTCCTATGGAAACAGATACAGACAGATCCAAAACAGGAGGATTTAAACTTGACAATGTGGCTAAGAAAACAGAAAGTATTTGAGTAACACATCCAACTATAGGGCGGTCCTATATTTAACTGAAGGAATCTTAATGAAAAGTAAGTTTGAAAAGTAAGTTTAAATTATGCTTAAAAGAGTCTGTATGTTGTCTTATCAAGTGGCACATGTAAAACATGACCAGCAGAACACTTTCCCACAGCAATTGTACTTACACATATACACGTGTTATACAGTATGCTTAAACAGTCCTTGATGAGGTCATCGCTTACTGCAAAGGAGAAAACAGACATTCACTAGCTATACGTGGCCAAGGAACACTAATGTCCAACAGTAGTGACATGAATAGCTATAAAGCAGGTGAGAATTTCAGGCTAACTGCTAGCTCAGATCATATGTGCAAATGCCTTGGAGGATAGAAACCAGAGAAAGAAACACTCTATACCTGACCTGTTCACATGCTTTCTTCCAAAACTACTATCAGCACTGCCTAGGACCACAGACAGAGATATATTTGTGGTCTAGTGCACTTCTTAGTCACACACAAAAGAAAACTATAGAGTTGTAAACAGCATTTTAGGAAAAATATCACAGATCAACTCAAAATTTGTCAACATGAGAAACTGCCGAGACATGTTATTAGTTCCACAGGGGAAAAAAAAGGACAGTTCATGCAGTTTTCTCCATGCAGCATCAGGAATTCACAGAAAAGCTTTCAATCTGATTTACTCCAGCATTTTAATATTTAAAGTATGTTTTCTGTATAGACATACAACAGCTGCCTCTAGCTCAAGTTACTTCACCTTTGAAGTTCCCTGGCTGACGGGCATGGAGTGTACCATGACATTTCCTTCTGCTGGTTCAGGGAACCAGCAGAATCACAGACAGGAGAAATGAAAACACTAAACCAAAGCTGCTCCAGCAGGAAAGTTGTGCTGAAGCTACTGCACCCTACTGACAAGTTCTCCTTATACCAATTTGGAAATTAGTAGTCACTATGACTAGGTCAGGAAAACAGCATACTTTTCATTATCTCACAATCTCTGTAACTCCTATTACATAAACAATGTTTTGTGGCTTATTATTAATAATTCTTAACTGTAGCTATAGCCACGGTAACAATAAAAGTTTCCAGTGATTGCAGATTTACTGCATGGAGAGAAGTATGTGTTGCTAAGTGCATGAATACTCCCGAGCTGTGCTTTTCAACAGGTGACTATCCTAAACCCCATCACGAATAAGTACTACAGAGAACAAAGAAACCAATGATTCATTTAGGAACAGGAAATTGCTGGTATGGAAAGAGAATAACAGAAAAATAGAATAATTTTTGTCTGAGTAAAGTAAGGGAAAAATGGAAAACAAGATAAAATACCTATTTACTTACTTTTCTGTTTCTTTTTCTGTGTAATAAGAGTAGGTCTCATAAGAATTTCTACTAAAAGCTGTAATAACAAGATAAAGAATTAAGGGAATAGTCATTGAGATACAAATAGCCAATTAATTTGTCAGTGACAAATCCAAACTTAGTCCTGTCTCTGTTGAAGTCACAGAGGTGAATAATGGAAGCTCTACAATCAAAACCCCACTGGTGTCAAAATTACATTGACAAAAAATTAGTTGTATTTACCCTGAAGAAATAATAACAGTTATATAAAACAATCTCCCACTGGCAAGTTTTAAAGAATTTGAGTCTGCAAAGAATGTTAATTTCACATGCATCCAGATAACATCAAGGATGGCTATCACACATCTCTCAAAATAATGAATCTTTAACAATAATCTGCAAAGAGATGCAAATTTTGCCAAGGCTCTCACTAAATCTTGCTGGGCTTCAAAATACATTTTGGGTCCTGACATAACAGAACTTAGTTGCTCCAGATTTTAATCTCAACAACAAAGAGCAAGCCACTGCTTGTGTACATGCACCTTGTATATATACTTACATATAGATTCACAGATATGTGAAGTGTTGTCTCATTTCTATTTAAGGAATGTAACAGTCAGCTTTCCAAGACTAGGACTATGGTTCTGATAGATGTAGAACTGATGTTTAGTAGTTCTAGCCTATACCACTGGTTTATTTTAAAACATTTTAAAAAATAGCAGTTTATTTAAAAATGAGAGTTAGCCACTAGAAGGAACTGATGAATTCTGCAAGAAGCATTGCAAAAAGCCCCTACTTTTAAAATTCAGTTTAAAATTGTTAAGAGCAACGTAGGCATCACCCAATGAAGTCATCCCAACCAATAATATACTTGCCCTATTTGTTCCAGCTTAACTTTACCCTTCTTTTAATGAACTGCCTACCCAGACACAGAGGAAAACATCTGACAGCACTGGAGGCACCGCCCACATTTTAAGCACTGACAAATAAATAGGCAACTTTAAAGAGGAATTTTCCAGCAATATATGTAATAGTAGCTGTAGCATCAATAGGGTAGAGAAAAATGACTGCAGCAGTAATGTAGTGCTCATATTAATGGCTTACGTTTTAGGAGGAGAATGCACAACTCAAGGCTTGGTACCCGAGATAAGCATCCAAAGATATCCCTATGCACTTGGGATGCAGGCCACCTGCTCTTCTCCTGGGAAAGAACACCTACTGAAACAAGTCTATCTTTTAGGGGTGGCCACAGTCATGATCACTCCTGCCTTGCCACAGAGTGGATCTTTTCAGCTAGTATTTATTTTTCCTGGTCAATACTATAACCCACCATGTATTTATCACCTTATTCTTGCAGAACTGGTATGCTCCTCACATACACTCCAGGGACTGGACTGCAGTGGTGTGAGACACTCCTTGGAGAGGGCTTTCTTCAGCCATCCTACTGAAACTGCAACAGTATGCAGCAAGAAGCGCAAGAGTCCAATGGCAGAAAGAGAATAGGTAACAGGGTGCCTCACCAGAGGCAGAAGGAGCAGAAAGGGAGTTATGAGATCTTATTTCTTGGACTGGGGTTGCATTCAGATCCAAAGTCCACGAGGCTTGTGTACCAGTTCATGTGTTTGTACTCTCGGGTAATATTTTACATGTATTCATATAAAGGGAGGAGACACAAATGTGCATTTGTTCTTCCTTGATGTAAAGGCTGTCAGAATCCAAAAATATTTTAAGGAATATACTATCACACATTATAGCATATACAGAGTATACTGCAAATTTAGTGTCCTTCAAAGCTACTCATGCTTCACAGTTCAAAATACTGCAACACAGAATCAGCACATGGCATACACAGAACCAGCAGCTTAGACTACTTCCCTTTCAAGTCCTGGAGTAGGATTTTCAAAAACACATAGTGCTGGCTTCTACCACTGCATTAAACTCACTTGTATCAGCCAAATCTCTGGCCATAGTACCAGATAATTACAGTATATTTGATATTTACCATCTCCAGCCCAAGAAAAAACAACAATAAACAAACAACCCCAACCAACAAAACCCAACCAAATATCCCCTCCTCCCCCCACTTACTCTGTGCATTCTTATGTTAAAAGCACTTCTACAGGAAGTATCACTATTTCCCTTTAAAAACAAGGGAAATTTAGAACATTTTCATACAACTTTCTACATTGTTTGGGCAGCTGAAGACTTTTGTCCTCAGTTAACAGGATACCAGCAGCTAAACCAGTGTTAATTTCAAAGCAACATAATCTAAATACAAGTTTTACTTAAGTAAAGGCATACTAAGTGTAACAAGAGAGAAGTAGCAAAGACACTGTTTAGTTAGACAACAACAAAAAAAAAAAAAAAAAGAGGAAGACTGTCAATTAGTTCACTGGAAAATATAAATCATACATTATTAATGAAAGCTAAGATTCCAGAGGCTGTCACCATAAAATCGAGCAAACGTGGGTATTTGTGTAATGTAGAATTAAAAAAAAAAAAATTAACAAAAAGATAAATTGCCAGAATGTCTACAGAAACCTTGCAGTTCTGTTTAAAAACATTTCCACAGATGAAGTAGTCTGCATTGCATGCCAGCAATAAACATAGACAACCTGGCTAAGAGAGTGCCCTAGTGTGCTTAAAAACCCGCCACATACCCTTCAGTGGCAAGTGAAATTCTCAGTGCTCTAGTACCAACTGTATCTCACAACTAGAAATCATTTGAAACTGTTTTCATTGAGAACCTAGAGGTCTCACCAGTTAAAAACTGACTGCCCGAAGAAAACGGTCAGATCTTCTATATCATACAAGAAAAAGCACCTCACTTTTGATGATATAATACCTCGGAAAATACACCCTTTTCACATTTTGATTAACAGAAATAGGCACAATTCTAACACTTAACATCAAATTGGCGAAGTCATTCTGTAGCTTGCATTTAGATGCTTCAAAGGTCTCAAGGACCTCACTTACAGATTTCTCAGTGGTATGACTATCATGAAGAAATCTTTTGATATCGTTGAAAAAACACACTTACATCAACTCCTCCAAATAAGTCAAATGTATATGTATTTGGGAAAGTGGACTCTTGAGCAGCTTTTCTATCTTCTGTAACAAATGCCATGGCTTCCATTGAAAGAAGTGGAGAAATTTCCTGCGTGCAGTTTAAAAAAAAAAAAAAAAAAAAAAAAGACAGTTCAAAAAGAAAACTGTATCAGTATAAACACAATTGTCTCCAACTATCTGTGTGATCTACTGACTAATCAATTACACACATTCCCAGCTCTTATCTACCAGCCAATTCACAGATACTATCATGCAAACAGTTTCAAAAATTAGTTAGAATATGATCATAGTAGACTTTAAAGAAAGCAACAACAAAATAACCCCTAGCTTTCAGGAAGAACAGTGCAGACAGTACCTTTAAGATGCTTTGGCACTGGGAGAAATCGCTGTTTGGGTGGCTATGTTCATACAGCTTTTGCAACAGTAAGGGAATCCCATTCCATTTTGCTTGTTTATCTCTTTCCTTTAACAAGGCCTCTGTGATCTGCAACAAAGGAAGAATTTAATTCCCATGTGTCCAATGCTTCATAACCAGGAAAACAACCTTACCACCTCCCCAAAATATCAATATCCGAGTATCACAGAAAAACAGTTTATTGTAGAGAGTACCAATACAAAAAATACCATTATGAAATCCAGTACCTCTTTCCATGCAGCAATTTATCCAGGACTGGTAGCTGCAGAATTTTACAGGTGGTCAAAGTATCTTAAGCAGGACAGGCCTTAAAGCAGATGTTATAATTTAGAGTACTTATCTCATTCCATATTTTTATATTGATCATATATTTTAAAATGGGAACACATTACTTTCTAAATAATTCCATTAGTAGAACTCCAATTGACAGGTCACTGAATGAGGAAACGGGTGCCCTTGACACTATCAAAAATTACACTAGTCTAAGGCAGACGGAACCCTGAAGATGGAAAGGCTTCATTACTTGTTACATTCAGCTAGTAATGAGTATTTCCCCAGCCAAGTCCCTGAAGCCACTATTGGTCATAGCAATGACCCAAACCACTAAGACTTACAAGCAGGCTCCAGAAGAATGTATCAAAGATACAGTGAAAATTTCCTCTGTAGTGTTGGGCTGGTTATAAATGGAGACCAACAACTAAATCAGTAGAACACCACCACTGTCATTATCCTCTGGGAAGCAGGCTGCAACCACAAAAAAGAACACCTTAGCATTTGCTACTACATTTGTGCAAACCTTCTCCAATTTTCCTCCTTCTCCCCAAGATTAAAAAAAAAAAAATTCTCAATATTCACCGCTATATTTTACTCCAGAAAAAAACTGAAGTAGCAGCACAAGACTAATAAATATTCTGCTTAGAATTGACAAAAGAGTTTTTGAAGCCTGAACGCTTCCAGGTTACTGCCAGCAGATGCTGTAAAGGAGGAGCTCTTCATTAAAGTTCACCATCCAGTCAATGCTGACCAAAATTTAACTCCCTTCCTTAACAATACTTCAGAGGTACCTAGATCAACCCCAAAATAGGGAATTATCCTTGTACAGAAAGGTAAGGCCGGCAACGACAATTACAGCCAGCAAGATTTCTGGCTGGTTTTACAAAATTTTTATATGCCCTCCAAAAAAAAAACAAACAAAAACCCCAATCCCCAGGTCAACAAGACTGCATCTCAATGCAACATGTGTGGATTTTCTCTTATTCCTAGGCCTAAACCTCTAAGCTGCTCTCATTCTGCATAAGTCACTCCCCGAACCTTTCTGTGGTTAACCTGCATTGTTTCCCTCCAGCCTGCTTAAATGTTCAGTTAATAGTTAACAGCCAGGAAATCTTGCTTCTTATTGTTTCAGCCAAGACATCCTTCTCAGATATACCTCAGTGTACAATTCCAAAGGGCCATTCAATTCCTGATTAGACAATTATATGCAAATATACTCCAATTTCTGATTGAGAATTTAACTCTTCCCTGCTTGTTAGGCAGCACACAGGAATACCAGAGAACTGATGCAAGCACATGAAAACTCAGACTGGCAGTGCTAGCTGCTATGGGTCCTCACCCTTCTTCTAAGCTTCCCAGATACTTAAGTGTTCTTTTCCTGATGAAATACCCAAATTTGTACATGACTAAGAACTTCAAGGCTCTTGAAGTACCAGGTTTTCTTACTACAAGGGGTGATTGAAGCAGCATGAGCAAACCTGGGACATAAAACTCCCTCCAGTTTTTAACTTTTCCCTGCTTTCTGACTTCTGAATAAGACTAATCAACCAGCACTGCTGCAGAGCGACACAGAGTTCCTTCTGAGGAGGCCATTCACACGAGAAATGGCAGGATAAAACCAGAAAGTCAAAATGGCTTCTCATCATTTGCACTATGAGTCATGGGTCAGTTCCTTTGAAGTCACAAATTTCCATTTCTCCTTATAATACCAGCACAGAGACAGCAAGGATTCTACCACTACCCCCTCTCAGGTGTGGGAGGAGTATACAACCCCACAAGTGGCAGGAGGAACCGGATTAATTGCTGGGTAAAGTGCAAAGAACGTGCAGCAAAATGCCAGGGAAAGAATCCAACTCTCCAGCTCCAGCTGATGTGGAAGATACTACAGGCAAAGATGACGTGCATGGGCTGCAATCTCAGGTTCCAGTAGCACAGCGCAGAATTCAGCATCCAAGTGCTCTAAGAAAAGGCCAAAGCCCTTAATTGATGTTAAAAACTTGTCCTGGGCTTAATACCACATTTGTTAATCGCACATATGCTTCTTGGTTTGGGGCAGGATCCATCTCCATTCTCATTTCTACACTAGTAGGTCTTCCTCTCCCTGTCCCCGACTCTGAGAGGCAGTCACTTGTGCTGGTCTGCAGAAAACCTTCAGAAGTGAAATTCTGAAAGAATGAAGCAAATGTTTCCTTGCTCTCATCTTCTTTTAACTACTTTAAAAAAAAAAAAAAGTAGTAAAGTTTTTCTTTCTCTTGATTTAATACATGTCTCTGGTTTCATTGCAAGCTCTAGCTTGTGGTCCCTATTCTGTATTTATGAGGCTACCCTGGCTCTGAATATTTCCATTGTGGCGGGGTGGTATTTGCCAACGCAAAGATTTTGGATTCTGTAGAGGGATTAAAATTCAATTAGATTATATGGAGCTGACTTTCTTTACAACCATTTTGGTTAAAAACTGCATCTCATGATTTCTGTAATAGCAGCTAGTCAACAGTTTTCATTTATAAGTGAAGTTGGTTTCCTTCTTGCTCTTTTTGGGCAAACATTATTGAATAGTCATCAAAATTAGCACTGGTTCTTTTGGGGCTCCTTTCCCTCTCTAGAATTTTTTGGTCTCATCCAAGCAGGATAAGTGCATTCCAACACTATTTATCAGAAATTTTCTTCATTCACTGAATAGCTCTGGATAAAATACCTGAAATCTTGCATACAAAGCTTCAGAAGTTACATACTATCTAGCAAGAAGGGGAGGTTGCAGAAGCCCAGCTGGAAATGGCATCAATTAAAAGAAAGGGCCTACCTAACTGACGACTGCTGGGGTTACAAACCATCACACCTTACTGGCATTAGAAGATGACAGAGTAAGTACAAATTACTGGGGAAACAAAAGAACCAGCGTCAAAACTTCCCTACCACCCAGGTACAGCAAACCAAACTGGTACAAACACCAGGACTCCACACAGTCAGTTCTCAGAAGTCTGCTGTAACACATCCAAGTTTTGTATCACAAACTGAGAAACCAGGGGGATGGCACGCTATGGCTCTCCAGAAGCAGTTATATTCCAGGCGGGCCTCTGAAACAAGGCAGCATGCACTAGGTCAAGCCCAAGCACAGAGCTCCCAAACTCTGTCATAGTCCAAAGCGGTCTGTACGATGCCAGTTTTACACTGGCAGTTTACTGAATGCAGTTCACCAGCTAGGTGATCAGATACCTAACCAGTACCAGCCATGTCTCCCTGCTCCAGCTGTGTTGTTGAAGCCATGACAGTGGTTTTGCTGGAAGGGCAATCAAAGACTTTGGAGAAGATTTAAGTACAGTTAAAAATGTGTCATCAAGCACAACCATGACTGCAAGGTAGAGTACGCTGAGTGGTTTTCTCTTTAAAGTCTCCCAAAAGACTGGAGCCCAGGATTTCCCAGGAGATTACTCCAAAGACTGATAACTACCGTAGGAATACTTCCCTACTACAGAGTTTGAGTAACTTTTATGCATATTTTTTCTTGAAAGTATATGAAGGGCTGAAGAAAGACACTACACACAAATCTAAATCTTTCTTTTAAATTTCTTTCTAATCCTCCTGTGTTATAAATCCTTTTAAAATGCCCCACCATCCATTAGCATAATGATCAATAAATAATTATGAATAATACCTAAATCTTAATCAAGTTATATTAAGTTATACGTCAATAATTACCTAAATCCATCCCTTGATCAGTTTAGTTTCCCTTTCCTTTCTCCCCCTCCACTTTGCTATAGTATTTGCTATCGATGTTCCTACCCGTGACTGCTATCCTCCAGGCACAGTCTCTCCAACAGAAGCAGCTTATCCTCCCTGGCTGCTTTGTGCCTGTGCCCCTGCCCGTGGTCAGAACTGCATTACAAGCATTGCCAAAACATTTGTTATTGGCCTGAGATCTCTTGTAGTCATGACTGCTTCAAAATCCTTTCCCCTTCCAGTGAGGATTTTCATTTCCATTTGTGTTCCTGCATTGTGACAATTTTCATTGCCCTACAAAGTAAACCTCTTATTTTCCTAACCTGATCTCCACCACTTTTCTAAGCTGTGGGCAGTGACACAACTCCATGTCTTCCCATAGTTGCTGACGAACTAAAGGCCCATGAGCACATGACAGCAGCAGAAATACGAGCTAATCCTCCCCTTTGCTCTCCAGTGTAGGGGTAGCAGTTTTCTAATAAAACTGTGTCTCTATTTCACATTTTACCCTCCAAACATTTCACTGTCTTGCTGAACACTCACTACAGGATGGTGTTTTCTGTGATCTTCCAAAAAGTGAAAAATAATGACTCGTGTGTCCAAGCATCCTTTACAGCACTAAAGGATTCATGCTGTGATAAGACTTTACAGCTATGACACATCAGTTGTGAGTTTTCTTAATTCAATTTTTTGTTGTAATCATGCATTAGGGTAAGATTGGAAATGCTTTAAAGAAACCCAGAATTTCCATTCTCAGTATTTTCCATGACCATTTCTGAAGTATATATTCAAATGTTCTGGAAGTTTAAAAGGGAAAAGAGGCACAAGATTATGGTTCTCAAGAAACAGATGCAAGCACATGGTCTCTACATATTTTTAATAAAATTGAAGCCTTTCCATATCCTTTCCTTCAAACACTTTAGGCCGTACCTTTAAAAAACACAAAACTAATATTTGTGCAATTAAATATTTAATTTTCCTCTGAACAGTAATAACTTAGGAAGTCACCTCTGACAGACTGCCAGGAGAAGGATTATTCAGTATTTTGGGGAGTGCCCCATCATCCCAGCTCTTTATTATATTTTCCTTTTCAGTCACTAACAAACATGCATCAGTCTGGCTAAGCTCTCTCTTTCCTCACACAACTTTTCACAAAAAAAAGCCTACAACCAAGGTAAATGACAGCCCCCTGCAAGTGTTCATTTTAACACAACAGCATACTACAGAAACACAACTTCTGGCCTATACAGTGATTCTGGAAAGTGTTCCAAGGGTGAAGCTGTGACCCGCTACCCTGCAGCTGCGGGGCAGTAAACAATGCAGCCAGTCACCAGCTGGTCTTTTGCACACAGCTCTGATCAAGAACATGTCAGAGCCCCCAAAATTTTATTCATAAAAAGAAACTCCACTGGTGATATTAAGCTGGGAGAAATCCACGTAACAGCACTTCTTTCCAGCCTCTCTCCACCTCCTAGATTCTTCGAAGTGTGTATCAAGTTTCCCATAACTACTGTTTCTCCATCCTCCACAACCCTGGATGGAGCTTGCCATCCTTTCTTCTGCCAACCCAAAAGCCAGGCATGAACCCAGGGACATGGTGTCCTAGGATAAAACCTGTCGTAGCTTCTAGCCAGGTCTAACCATCCCCATGACTCCCAAACTACTGCTCTACTCACCGTCACTGGAAGGAGAGCTAGTCTACCAAGACAAAGAACAGGTCTTGCCAATCTCAAAACCCCACAGTGTTTCCAAGAGCAGAACAACTCCAACACAGATCTTTAACACCAGCAGCTCTTCAAAACCACTACAGAATCTACCAGATAGTAATAATAGCTACTAATGTTTGTTTTGATGATCTTACTCTTGGAGAAAAATGAACCAACTAATATGTAAAATTATATTAACTTCTCAGTGATTACTTTTTCCTTGGAACTGCCTAAGTTTCTTCTTTAATTCATTTTGAAAGAAAGCAAAATCTGTAGGGATATCTAGGAAAAAGCAGAGGGGCAAGGAATATCACATCTACAACAATTTTCTTCCCACATATCTTCAGTCACACAAAATAAGACTACTGAAGTCCAACACTACCACTTTTGAGCATTCTAGTGTATGACAGAGCTCTGGTCCCCATTACATAAAAAAACCTGTCCAGGCTTTCCAATACGTGCTAGCTGTCCTCTGCTGAAGAGGTATAAGCCTGTTAAGACCCATACAATTAGAGCTACTAAAGTGGATTACATTCACGTGAATGTTTTGTTGGTAGTGGTGTTGTAAGGAGGAAATAAAACTCATTAGAAAAGAAAGTATTTTCTCAGAGTTAGGAAACTACTACAGACTACTGATAACTTGAGCTGGAAATCTGGATGTCCGAGGCAGAAAATGTTTTCCTTCCACAGAGATTTTTTTTTTTTCAAAGTGGATAGGGACTATCCTGCAAAGGCAAGCATCTCTTCCTAGGGATAGCAGATCATGAAATACAGCTGGAAAAATGGACTCCTTTTTTCCATTCTGATTGTTTCAGCCAAACCTTGGCAATCCTGCGAGAGTGAGACCAGTGCTGACGATCTGCTCTTGGGACCGCACCAGAAGCACGCTAGTTTGCCAGCAAATCACTGGTTAGTGCATTATTATACCACTCTGTCTACAGGGATTCACATAGCTGCACCTAAACATCTTCTGGTTTCACATTATATGCATGCTTTTCACAGTTGGCTTGCAGCAGATGAAGTGTGTGCCCTCTTGCTAAGAGGATTCGAGCTTGATCAGCTGAGCCAAAATGTTCCTCTGCCTTCAAGGAACCACAGCATAAACCCCGTCAGGTCTTATTTACAGTGCCTGTGTGCACACAGCACAGATGTGCCAGGAGAGGGACTACAGACCAGTCAGTTTACAAGCAATATTTTTCCTTATTAGAAAACGTGTGTCACTTCTGGAAAGTTGGTCTGCTTCTAGTTTACCAGTATCTGAAAAGCCCCTTTCACTTGCACTGTACTCCGTGCTAGGGCAAACCTTGATACAAGGTTATGCAATCTGATACCAACGATTGAGGCTTGCATCCAGGCAGCAGCTGATGCTAGCAGTACGGCTAAAATAGATATGTGAAGAGATAATGACAATATCTACTGAAATCTGCTTTATCCATCAACTTTCTTATTATTAATCATGAAGCAAAAAGACCAACCAGCAAGAAAGCTATGGCTCCTGGTAGGCGAGTACAGCAAGAACACACAAGGATCCAGATTTCAGAGCCTTAGCAGGCCTCGAAACTACCAGATATTCAGGCGCCCGTTGCCATCAAAAATATTTTTATGTCCCTGTAAGATCAGTCTGATGAACTTTCAGATGTAGGCCTGTCAACAATTATCCTTACCAAAGGATATCTTACCAAAGATAAGCCCCTTCTTTCCTCATACAAAAATGGATCTTGAGATCACCTAAAAATAGTATGCAAACCTTTGTTTAAGAATAAATGCCACTGCTGCCCACAGAAGGATACTAATTGTAACCTGGAGATCAGATGCTGAAATACAGTGACAACACTGCAGGAGAACACTACTCAGATGGTAGGCACCACAGCAAGGAATGGTGTTTCCCAATCTCACCGAATTAAGATCTTGAAAAGGGTTTCTCTTCCTCACGGGATACCAGCGATGCAGTCCATGCAGCATATGACCCAAAACTTCCTTGCAAAGAAAGGGAAGAGCTCAAAGGACATTCTCCAGACTTGTTCTTCTAGACCCCAACACACAGCAGCTTGGAAACTTGATCTGCACTTAAGCTTTTCAGGAGCTAATGAGTTGAGAAACTTAAGCGAAGGCTACCACACTGCCACTGAGAAGCCAACTGCAGGAAAACTACAAACATTTTGACAAAAAGTAGAACTCAAAAAAGAAAACCACCCAAAACTGCCTCGTACTTCTTTAACACATCAAAGTGTTTTATTATTTAGATTGTCTGCAAACAAAAAACTGCTTCAAGGTAAAAGTAGAGAGATACATAATTTACAAAGTTCAAAATCATTCAGGGAGTTGTTCCCTCCCACCCCCTTAGTCTAAGTGATTTAAAAACGTATTCCTACAGCATTTATGAAGCACTGGGAGCCCTAGGGGTCCAAGCTTTAAGTCTTTCAGAGCAGCACAGTGACACTGAAATTTATAAAGTAAAATAAACTAAACAAACCTCCAGCAACAACAGCAAAAACCACCTCAAACTTGGGCTTTGTGAGAAAGGGGATATAACTAGCGGAATTTCCTCGATTACTGTAAAAGCCTGGTCATTTGCTTCAGCAGTTATTTCCAACAATTCATAAAAGCCCCAAATTAAAACACAGCACCACTGCATTTATCAAGCAAACCAAAGCCCAGAGTGGAGGGAGGTACCATCCTAACGTGCAGAACGTTGTTACGGGTTTATCTGACTTAAATCGCTATGGTTGTGGGGGAGTGAGCAAGCAAGAGCACAGAGGTGGACAGGCAAGTTAGTGAGACAACATGCCACTTTGTCTACATGTCATATGAAATACACTCCCTAAAACAATCCCACAGAAATAACTTCCTTCAAAAGAGACAATATCAGGTTGAAGTTCATGCAAGTTATTTGCTTTTTCTTACGTATTAACCAAACTAGTATCTAAGCAAGCAGTAAGATAAGGACAAAAGAGCTGTTAAAAATCATCTCTGGCTCTTTTACTTCTCAGCTACAGAACGAGGCATGGACACTTATGATGAACAAGTCTTCTCCTAGTAATTGCTCAGAATCCTTGTTAATCCAGGAAAATACTGTTGTCTGCACTAGTGAAAACCACTTAGAGAAATCCCACTTTTTATTCCGTTGTAACTCTTTTAAGATACTTTAGCTCAATAAATCACCACCTGAATGCAACACTTTATCCTACACTCCAGTTTCCAAGTCTTTGCACCATTTTGCATTTAATCTGTAAAATAAATGCCAATTATTCTTCATGAAAAGAAATGAATAGCCCATTATGCGTGAGGCGCTTCTTAAAAAAAGCCAGCATAAGCACACGATAGGCACAAGCCTAGGTTAACAAGTTGATTTATTTTCTTGTATTTCCCAGCATCATCAACTGGGCAAGATGACAAATTTGAAACAGACCTGGAACAGTTTCATGGAAAACCACCTGCATAAAGCCTACCCCATTTCAAAGCTAAAAGGTCTCCTGAGCCCTAGTATCACGAGGTTGCCTTTGTCCACCAAATATGCTTAAATTTTGACGCTGCATTGTTATAGTTCCAAGCAGAGCTTCCTTTCTTTGCAGGAGAAAGCCACAACCTCTATCACCAACCAAAGCAACGGAGGAGGACGGCTCTTTTGCAGCGGGGCAAATGCTCCTCCCGCTCCACACTCTTTCTACAGGGAGACCGAGGGTGGGAAGGAGGGAAAAGCAGCTCGAAGGCACAGAGGCAGCCTTCTTCCCCACCGCGTGAGGCTGCAGGGCCACCCCTCCAGCACCAGGACCAAACCCGGGCTGGCACAGGAGGACAGGGAGCCCCAGCGAGCGCTCCGGTCCGGGCAGAGAGAGGCCGCTTTGCCAGATGCTGCCTCCGAGCAGACTTGGCGGCAGGCCCCACCAGGCCAGCCGGGCTCTTCCCGGCCTCGGGGCTCCAGGAGAGGCCCGACAGCCCCGCGCTGGTGCTCAGCCCCGCCGAGGGGCCGCCAAACACCCGCTCCCAACCCTCGACGGAGCGAGGCCTTGCGGGCCGGGCTCCGAGGCGGATTTGCAGGCCCTGCTCGAGGCCGGCCGCGGGCGAAGGTGGGGGGGGGAGGGTGGGGGGGGGGGGTTCGGGGCCGGAGGTGCGGCAGGCCTCCGCCGGCCCGCCCCAGCCCACCGCCGGAGCCCCAGGCCAAAGCTCCGCCCGTTCCCGCGGGAGCCCCCAGCCGCGCCGACCCCCGGGCCCGCGCCACCGGCCCATCCCCCCCATCCCGTACCTGCGCCCCCCGCGTCAGGCCGCGGCCGCTGAGCTGCCCGTGCCGGAGCTGCGCCAGGATGTTGGTGGCCGCCGCGGTGATTCATGGAAAGTATTGCCCAAGTAAAGATTTCAGGATCTACATGTCTAAATCTAAAAAGCT